>JACWFT010000017.1:1688232-1772375 GCA_019775415.1 Penicillium sp. VS I D KN
GTAGTAGTAGTAGTAGTAGTAGTAGTAGTGGTGGTGATGGTGGTGGATTTTGAACACTATCCTCTCGCCAAAGCGGTATATAGTATACGATAACATTATCTCTAAGTATGTATATATAGAATGATCCACTTTCTGATAGGAACCTCGTCATAGCCTATCGTGGCCTATTGCCGCTTCTATCGTTAGGCTACTCTTATAGCGCGCGACTGCGAAACCGCTGTGACGCCTGAGCAATGTCTAATTTATGTTTCTTGCCTCTATTTAAGCCTCCTAGTAGACTCGATACGCTATCAAACGCCTTTTAAGCCTAGGTCCAGAAGAATTACGATACAGTTCATTGAGTTGAAGATGGAACTCCGCTGCGGCAACAGAAAGTTCAATGAGACTCGTTCTTTTCCTTCCAGAGGCGCAGTAACTCTCTCCCATAATCATTCCCGTTCGGAGTCCTCACAACACTATGCACGTGGAACCTCCCTGGTGCCGAGTTTGATAGATACATCCCGCACTCATGATCGAATTCGCAAATGAGAACCGGACTGTTGATTCGAAAGTGGAACGGGTCCTCATCTGTATAATTGCCCATCCACATGAACCAAGTATCATCCAAATGAGCTTTGATATCGCCCATCTTAGCATTCAAAGACCCATTTGGGATGAAATCGATGAACGTTTCAATGAGTTGCATCAATATATCCTTGGAGGAATCGGAGAACTCAGAAACCCGAATACCGCTTTCTGGAATCACCCGGTTATCCTCATAGGCACCAGCCAAGTTGCGTCCATCTGCAGGGTGTGGGAAACCATCAGGCATATCCGGATGGTCAAGTTGGTCGTATACAACAGCCTTCTTTCTGTTCTCATCAGAAAGACTCCGCATCAAGCGCACGGCGAGTTGCATCTCAAGTGCAAACACTTCAGTTCCTGCATGTTCTCCTTCATCGATTTGATTTGGCTCACATCCGAAAAACACGGGCGAGATGACCATTTGATCCTCCAATGCAAAGCAGCACAAAGATAGGTGGTGCCCCCATAAAGACCACCCCCAGGGCTCAGTCATAGATGGCTCTCCAAAAAGGATAAAGTTGTAACTCCCCTCGTTCATGAGCTTCGAGGCACCGATAATATCGCCGAGAAAGCCATTGATTCTCATACAATCAAGGGTCTTCTGATACCCACGAGAAGAGAGTGAGGACTGAATCAGTTGCAAGATAGCCGACGAGACTTCCTTCGGATGCTCCTCCATCCTTATTCCGCACTTCGCGAGATAGAATTCAGGATTCATCCAGCGCCTCCATTCATCAGCTTCAACGGAATACCGCATCTTGTCGGCAATTGAATGTTCTTCGGTCACGGATACAAGTGCTTGCGCTGCTTCTTGCATCGCTGCAATGGGTGCATCTTCACGTCGTAGATGGAAGAGATGCGGCTTCACCTCTCCGTCGGTGGTAACCCCCTGGAATGGCTCCTTGTATAGCTTCTGCCAGCCCTCCCACAGTTCCTTGACGGGAGGCTGGTTCAGACCCCACTGTGCCCAGGAATGTGCATCGAAGTCGCTGAAATCAATGTCACCCAACCTCGGGTGCTGCTTGGGCGGAGGAACGAAATCTCTAAAAGAACAAGGCATATTGATTCACGATGGTTCTGTTTGAGATGTTGTGGTGGATGGATGTTAGGTTGAAAAAGGGCACATAAGACCTAAGTGTTGATTTTTAGAGATAGAACTGCACAATTTGCCCCGCGTATTCATTCATAAACAGAGTGGGCTAGAAGGGTGGAACACCGACTTGCCGGGTGTGCCGAGTGTGGGGATACCGAGCGACTGCTGGGACAAAGTGATTATTGTGCACCTGGGCAGTTCAATGTTCTCTGGGGAGACTCAGGGAGATATGGTATTTCGAAAAACCTGGTCTTCATAACTCAATTACGATCTCCCCATTTCGATTCCCCACGCGGCCCCACGCGGCCCCGCGGTATTGTCCATAAGTCGTATCTTCCATATAAGCGTGTTTACATGTGGAACTATGGGATCCCAAATCATAGGAGCTTGTTTGAAATATGTCAAAGCCGAGTGCAATCGTTTCAATCACAATTTGAATTGCGGACCGCGGCAGATCTGATTCGAAGCCTCTTAAGTCACTGCAGTGGGAAGGTATTGACAACAAGAACAAGGCGGAAACTGATAGCGGATTACGCAGACTGGGCCTCCATAGCCTTACCAATCACATCCTCCCAAATCGAGTCAGCCGCCGCTGGAATGCGCAGTCCATCCAGACCCGCATCTGTCTCGCTAGCAGCTGGTGGTCTGTTGGCGGGAATATCTAGGATGGCCTCTCCATCGCGCGCAAAGTCAATCAAATCCTCTTCGGTACCCCAGTCGCTCATCGCCATGATGCCGATAGGCACCCCCGTCTCACGGTCGTAACCAGCAGGGCAGTTGATTGAGGGACATCCGGTGAAGTTTGCAAGCCATACGTACTCCATATTCCGTACGGACATTCCACCGTCTGATACACCGCGGACGAGATCCGCCTCTCCTCCTTGAATATTCCATCCCGGAAGGGGGGTGGTTGGGGTGAGGATTAGCAGACCAGGGTGCTTCTGAAAGAGATATGAAAGGTGGGTCATGAGAAGGTTACGAAGGCGCTGAGAGGCGAGGAGATCCTGTGCAGTGATTTGGTACATGCCCATTGATACGAGAACCTTGTTAGGCGCAGTGAGGTGTCGGATCTGACTGGTGCTGACACCGGATGCAATATCTGCCATGATGGTCAAGACATGGGCTTTTTGGCCCTCTGGGAGGTATGGGATCGTGATGTCAACGACACTGTAGCCGTTCTCACGGTAGTAATTGAGCGCCCTATCAAAAACTTCACGAACTGCCGGTTCTGCGCGGTCGATCCAGTCAGGGTAAATACCAATAGTCTTGTTTCGCTTCCGGTCCGCAGGCAATGGGACGGGTTGAGAGAATAGCGCCGAGGTCGAATCCTCGGTGTCCGGAGCAGGTGCTGCCATGATTCGGTAGGAAACGGCTAGATCATCAATGCTCGATGCCATGGGCCCGAGAACACCAACAGTGGGTGCGAGACTCAGAGAGGGAGCTCCAGACACACGGCCGTGTGTAGTCTTCAGACCCCAAATTCCGCAGAACGATGATGGGATGCGAATTGAGCCTCCGCCGTCTGCGCCAAGCGCAATAGGCACGAGGCCTGCTCCGACAGCATATCCGGAACCTCCAGAGGAACCACCACAGTAGTAGTTTTGGTTGTGAGGGTTCTTGGGAGTTCCATAATTGGGGTTGTTATTGGTTGTGTCTGTTCTAGTTAGCTTTATGTCACCGAGACGGCGTGTAGGCTCATGATGCCCTCACCTAGGCCTAGCTCGTGCATGGTGCTCTTTCCAATTACGATCGCACCGGCCTCCTGCCATTTTCGGACACACCAAGAGGTTCCATCGTTGCCAGCCTTGAAATCCAACTTCGTGCCCAGAGTACGCTTATAGCCAGTGATGTGCACCTCATCTTTGATTGCAACAGGCACACCGTCAAGAGGCCCAAGTGACTTGCCCTCCTTATATCGCTTGGTGGACTCCTCTGCGGCGGCGCGGATTATCTCCACCTGAGACTCGAGGAACGCAGTCGAATGCTTGCCCGCGGGCGTAACATCGCGACGGATCAAAGGCAGCAGCGTCTCAACAACCGTGGTCGGAGTCAGCGCGCCTGACACGTACAGTTCATGGTAATCGGCCGAGGTGTAGTATCCCTTATTTCCTTTTCTCTTCGCGATTGTGGGGGTCGGTACATCGGTCGGGGTATCCTTTTCAACGGGAATCACGCTTGGGTCGGAGCGTCCAGCGTACTGGTGAAGGTGACGGATCTCGCGAATGACGCCAAATCCTGCGGTTCGCCAGAAGTGGCTCTGGATGAAACCGATATTATGGATCCTAAGTAGGAGAAGAAAACATCAGTATGCGATAAGCTATAAGGGAAGTGGAGGAAGCTTCTTTGCGGACTCACAATGTCGCGCCGATCACCAGAGGTGTGCCACGGAATACCGGAATGGACTGATCCTCATATTTGTACGGAACAGGTGGTCCCTCAATAGCTGGAGGGTATTTCAGGTATGAGCGACTTTCAGAACCCATTTTTGCGTAGCTAGAAAATGTTGGTCCGTGTAAATTTGGATGCGGAGTTGGAGCTGCTTTGGCGCGATGATCTCACATGCCGAGGCTCTTTCACGTGGGGCGTCAGCTGATGTACTTGATCTACAGGATTATAAGCTTGGATACTCTAATTATGTACATTGAGCATATTTTACAGGCGCAACTTAATGTTCGCCTTATCCATTCCCAGCGCAACAGCGGTCAGAATTGCTGTGTAAATGACCAAGATGACCATCGCTTGCGGCGTGTTGATGTCCAAAGTGGGGATAGTCAGATTGACTACCCCGGTCAAGAGATTGGCGATCAAGAAGACAGCCAGACCTCCTCGATTAAACGCATGCAAGATGCGGCTAGTGGCAAATGATGTTCGTTCTTCCTCCCCTCCTTTGCCGGATGACCGGTGAACGGTCGGGAAAAAGACAGATTCAATAAAACAAAACAAGAGAAGTTGTCCACAGTTGAAAGCTGCAACCCACAGCACGTATGGCATATTCGCGAGACGACGCGATACCACAATATTGGCACCGTAGCCGAATGCGTAGTAAGAGTTGAAGAAGAAGAGGGTTGACCAGAACATCAACTGAAGGCCAAGGCTGACCAAGATTGACTTTCTCGCCTGCTGGGAGGATTTGGATGCAGAAGTCCCCCGAGGAATGATCCGGGTTCCCGAGCCTCGGCCGGCAAGGAAGATGGCCAAATATCCCAGGAATGAGAAGATACCTTCACGATTCTTGGATAGTAGATCAGAACCGCGGGGAGAGATCAGAATGTAACTCTTGAGCTCCGTTGACTCAAGCACCACCTGGTACAGTACCATGATGCCGAAAGCCAGAGCTTCATAAGAAGGGATCAAGACAGTCAAGGTGTCAAAGATTTCCACAAATGGCGGCAATAAGCCTAGAGTGAAGAAAAAGTTCCAATGCACGCCGTACTCAGTGACATGCTCGGCATAGTCCAGGCCCTTGACACTCCACAGCCGGATCAAACCCAACACCAGCAGCGGGACAGAATGCCGCACAGAGCCGGCAAGTCTTGCGAGAAAAGCCGCCTTGGGTGATTTGGAAGCTCGGGTTTTTAAAACTGCGCGCGCAGACACCACGCCGGCGGAAAAGACAAATGAGCCCACGCCCAAATCCATCAAAGAGGTACCCCAGTTCTCGACTTTCGCGAAGCGGCGGGGGAAAGCTTGGAAATCGACCGCAAGGATTGCGACACATGTCACGATCATCATGGACGCTCGGTATGTTGTCAAGAAAGGGTGTACCGGCAATGACTCCGCCTCATCCTGTGCGCCGACCTTGTTGTCATTTTGTTTGCGGGGCGGTTTGGCCTTCTGCGGGGAGCGCACGGGTGGCTGGGTGAGAAATAACAGGACGGCCGGTGTAATTAGGAAGATGTTCAATAGAAGTGGTGCAGAGGAATAGGCCGTAGTGGCGAACAAAATGGCCAGTACATTGAGCAGGAAATCGGTCAACAATGCGGCAGGACCGTATGGGGAGAAGTAGGACAAGCGCGACTGGAGAGCGGACCAGAGAAGGACGGAGGCCTGTAAAGGAGATTTTGATTAGAACGGTCCGCGTTGAGGATCGCAAGGGAGACTGTACCGGTGCGACAAGTGTGACCAGGTTGATATCCTGAATATCGCTTCCCGCAAGATTTGAGACGAACGCCTCTTTTCGAGCTTTGTAATCGGGATCCATCTTGAAAATAGCTTCAGAGTATTAGAAAATCTGATATGTCAGATTCGCTAAAGGCTCCCTGTTCAAAGGAAGATCAATCCGCTAATGCCGAGTTTTGAACATGGGTCGCGTTGGTGGAGAAGTTGGCCGCGGAAGTCAGAATGACGGCCCCTGTTGACTCGGAACAAACAACGTGGCATTCAATCACCTGATGCAAGACCACCTGTACAATGACATCTATACTTCGAATCCTTGATGCTTAATTCGATAGAACCCCCTTTTCAAATATGACATTAAAGTCAGGTCGTTGCTATTAATGGACCCAAAGCAAGGTGCATAATCTATTAAACTTAGTCGCGCTAACAGCCACAACCCAGCGAAGGATGAATCTAGTCTCAAGTTGAACATCCAAGGCCAATATCCGGCGGTTCATTGCTGAGAACATTATCTGACGAAGGAATTTCACCAAACTGTAATCAATGATGCTTTAAAAGCCGATATTATACTCATTCCTTTCATGCATTGTAGGCCAAGCCAGCTTGCTCAAGCTCGAGAGATTTCGATTTGAGGACGCACGGACGATCTATGAGCACGATGTGATTGGTTCGGAAAGCCTGTGGATTCGATCCGTTGATCTGGGGGGTATTTATCTTTAGTTCGTAGAGCACAAGGCTGTGATTACCCACCTAGTTTTTTTTTTTCTTATTTGAAATGATTGGAAACCCTGAGAATGTTCTTCCCAAACATTTACGGAAGCCCGGCAATGCGAGCCGGATCTAAGATCGATCTGTCCCGTTTGACTCGAACTACATGTTCAGCGAGACCCTCTATTCTCAGCCCCCAAGATTGGGGTGGTAGGCTTGACAGGGGGACTGGCAGCTTAGCGCGATGTTGTGATTTATTGATTCGTAATCAAAAAGCCCTGGTCGTGCAATTGGCCCAAACAATGCCGCCACAGACGTTAGCCCCCACCCTCAGGAACTGGTAGGAGGACACCTCCTACTGGATTCAAAGTTCAGTTAACCACACATTCCCCTCCGGAGGTGGGCCGGTGTGATCGCCTAGGAACTGGTGGCTCGATCTCACGCAGCTCAGTGGGGATCTAGACCGGCACTTCGTTTAAGCAAGTGTCTTTTTCCAGCACGGAGGCCATGTACGCTTTTGCTTTGGATTCGCACGCTTACCCTAAGGGGCACCTAATGCTAGATTCGCCTATCTTCTCTCAAGGATTTGAATCCCTGCTGCCCAATTTACAAAAACCACTGTCCCTTGTCAGGCTGCTTTTAAGCATTGAAAGTCAGAAACTCGTCATATGTAGCTCCATAATCGATCGATCGATCATTGAGAATCCTTGGATACAATTGTATTATGATAGACGAACGGTTTCCCCGAACACTTTCGTGTCAAAGTTTGATGTAGATCCTTGTATCCCCTGACATGCATGGTCTCTCCAAATTATCCTGCTTCGAGTAAGATCTTTACACTCCTGCTGTCCGTTTTTTACGATGTGATTCTCCCTTTCCTGGCTGAAAGCAAGACAACTCCACCAAATTGGATGAAATTGGATGTTTGGCCCCTTGAGTGACTCATGGTACCGCGTAGTTGATCAGGATAGATACCGAGGGCAAGGATAAAAACAGCCAGGGATCCTTCCAGAAATGAAGCCCGACCGAAGGTAAGTTTGGGGGGAGATTTAAATTAGTAATTACTACCGGAATCGAAAGATTAGAAAACCGATTGTGGATTGGAACTGGTCTATTGCCGATATTCTTGCGCGGTCTCATTAAACATCTTTTTTTTTCTTTCCTTTTTCTGCCCCCAAAGGTATCTATCAACTTGGCGTCAAGAGATCGAAGCGCCCATGCAAGCGCCGATTATCTGGAAATCTGCATCTCAAATATTCTATCACCAACATCTACCTGAGTAATATAGTGTTAAGTGATATCTAGCGTAAATCATGATGGAGTTGTCTGTACAAGTGAAATGCGGGCCTTGGAACCAACAGCGCTTCGACGGACAAATGAGCGAAAGGAAAGCGAGAAAGGGACAAAAGATTGAGACGCTATTTTGATAGCTTCGAACGGTTTGAGTATCCACACTATTCGCCCAGTGAGCGATTCCCTTATTGGCCCACCCGCAGCCTGGCCTGAGCCATTAGTGCACCATATCACCGGGAGTGTCCCTCTTTTGGGCTTGGTCTTTTATGCTAGCGACGATCCGGAGAAAGGCACGTAATTATTGCCCACTAGGTGACATGACACTTTATTTAAGCATCCGAATTCCCTTCCAGGTACATCTTTCTTATGGAGGTCGTGACCTTCAATTTCGAAGTAAACATCCATTTTAATCCAACCCTCCTGGGTCTACTGTTGCCCTACCCCCTACTCTACGCCCGACGATAAGCTCTGCCCCACCGAGGAGCGAGTCAACGAAAAAGACCCAAGACCCCAAGAGCCTCAACAACCCGGTGGGCTTCATGCTGGGTTCGCTGCGCCCGTGACCAGCATAATTTTCATGGTCGTCAGCAATCCCTCCTTCAAGTGGGATATTTGGGCAAAAAGCGGGCTTCTTCTGCATAGTCTCGGTCTAATTCTGGCAGTCTCACGCCCACGAAAGACCATGAGCAGCAGTACTAAGAAGGATGGATTAGGTAAAAAGCCTGAGACGCATCCAGGGTCTAGAAATGTTTCCTCCATGTCCGCAGAAAAACTTGAGCGGAAACGCGCCCACGACCGAGAGGCACAACGATCTATTCGCCAACGGACAAAAGAGAATATCGAACAACTCAAGAATGAAGTCGCAAGTCTGCAGAGCCGAGTGGCTGAGATGCAGCCGCGGTACAATGGATATGAGGAATTACTGCAACACAACATGGTTTTAGAAGAGGAAGTCCGTGGATTGAAACGACAATTGGCTGTCTTCACGGAGAGGCGTAGCGTCCCCGTCCTTAGTCGACGCTTCAGTACCTTTCCAGATAATTGTTCAATACAGGAAGGACCAGACACGCGGGGAAATTCAGCACCCAGCGTCCCATCAACAGACACAATGCATTCTCAATTCCACGACGTGCCCAATACACCAGGACTGCCTCTAGTACCCGGTACCAATCAAGTTTATTCACTTCATGCAAGTGACTGGACACCATATACCAACACACGATCACGTTCTCTGGGCTGTTCCGACCAGGAGCCTTCGGCTCGAATGGAGCCATATGTGATTGACGGGCAACTACATGAAGGTCCACGCCTAACGCAACCGTCTCTCTCTGTCGTCGTCCCCCAGATCAGCTTCGGCGGTCCAGACAGTGCGCCGACCCCGCAACTTTCTGGGTCTCCTTATCCTCAAGTCCCATACCCGCGATCTATGTCTATGTCAATACCAAGCTCTGCCCAGGCTGCTTCGGTTCAACCTACTCAACTTTACCAGTCTTCACCACCATTTCATGATTCCTTAAATCAGACTTCAACTGGGAATCAAACATACACTTACCACCCGTGGGTTTCTAAGTCATGATTGTATCAGCCAGATGACGAGGTCAATTTTGGAAGAAGTTGGGAAGTGGCTATCACATGATGACAATTTAGATTCGGAAAAGACACCAATGGCTGGACAGCTCTGTGCTTTTCCTCAAGTGTGCTTCTCCCTACGACAGAAAGTCATGTGAACCTACTCATGTACATGCTGGCGATGGCCACGAATAATGAAAGACTATATAAGCCCAGTGCTCAAGAATAGAGCCTGTCCTCAAAGCATCCGCCTATACATATCACGAGACAGATCCGTATGCGATATCAGAGTTATGGAGTTCTAAGAATCAGCTTGTACAACGGACAGTCAATCCTTGGTGCATGAATGAAAGGCTCAAACACAACTTCAGCCGGCTCGAGAATTCATGGATAGACCTGGCTCATGTGATATCATCAACAAGGGACTAAGACCACAATTATCACTTCCCATGGGAGAGTTTCTTCTCCAATACTGTCTGTTTTGGATTGACCATTAATCCACTGCACTAGCTTCCTGGTATCCAGGCATGTGTTCCCGTCGCACTTGTATAACTAGAATTATCGATGTGTGCCAACGATCTAAAGGGGGGAAAAGTCTATATGAGTGGATGTATCAAACTGAGCAGAGTGCGAATTTTATCACGATGCATGTTGTCAGATGGATATTAACAATGGCTACAGAAACATGAAGGCCTCGGCGAGAAGTTACCGGAATGTTGCCGGAATCGAAGTCTCACCATATGTTGCAAGGATATTAATTATAGGGCCACACAGACTTATCAAGATGTGTAAAGAACCAAGCAGTTGGCTCCTCAAAACAGCTTGGGTATAGCTTGTTAGAGTTCACAAAATGGAAACCCCGCCAAATATCTTTGAGTGAAAATTTCGTAGACATGAATTCGTAGAATCGGAAGAAGACCTGGGCCACATGGATTTTGAGTCGGCCATCGTAACCATCTTCATCAGGCCCCGACAGAAACCAGTCCGGATCTATCCCCCAGATATATCCACAGAACCGATCTAGGCCATTCGTACCGTAAGATAATCGAGCCTCATTTAATAATAAGAAGAAGACGTTCTTGAGAACACCGGGTTTTAGATCGCCTCTCTTGCGGCGATGCCGGCAGTCTCTAGTACTTGTTTTAATAATGCTTTTTGATAGTAAGGAAAATGACTTGCTGCCGTAGAACGCCTATTTCACTCTCTTCCGTCTCGTATGGGATGAACTGAGCGATTTTGGAATCTTGTATCTCTTCTTCCCCCTTGAAAAAAAGAGGCAGCTCAAGAATCCCGTCGAAAATCTCAATAAACTCATTCCATCCAGCCATAGCTTTATGATGATAGAAGATATAACCCCAGCTCTTATCGTCTTTTCGATCGATGATCTGTTGTACCCACTCTCGCGGCATATGTGGTGGCGGTTCTTGCTGTCGCTTTGCTTCTCTTGCCTCGAATTCCGCACTTTGTTTTTGGTAGAATATCTCATCCACAGCTCGAACGGCTTGTAGCTCGATTTGTGTCAAAATTGCATCTCGGGCTTGAATTCTCTTGTTGTAGAGATCAGGACGCTTCCACCGCCAAGTGAATCGATCTCCCAAATCAAGCAGTCGCATAATGCGGAAATTATCACGGATAAGACGACATTCCGGATATGTGAGGGAGTGAGGATCTGTAGCAGCCTTCTGAAGCAAGTGTTCAAGAGACATTCCCAGGTGATTGTGGCGTTAGCGTTAGCCCGCATCTCTTCTAGGGGCGGCCATTCCATCAGCTGGTGTTTTTCCTCCGGGGAGACATCCGCTGGGATCGGATTGCCTTTACCCAGAGAGGCTCCAATTGAGCGAATTCTTCTAGTGTATTTGCCACTAATGGAAGGGACCGCTTTGCTGATTTTTGAGGTGCACATTCTGAAAGTAATATGTGCGGTTGCGACGATATTTATATAGGGGGGGTCCGGCTTGGCATAGTCGAAGCCCGTCAAAGTGAGCTGGGATACTCACGTGCGCAGTTTTACTCCATGGGCAAAATGCAGCAAACAGTGAGCAAAGAAAAACCCTTGGAAAGCGACATCATTGCCGAACACTATCTGTTCTATATGTGGAACATTGGAAGGGGGGCTGTCGACTGCACCACCGTACTAATTGTCATCATGGCTCAACCAGATATTTCTACAGCAATTGACTCGGTTAACGGGTCACTCAACCACCCTTCTTGGCCTGAACGCTGAGCGCTGGACTCATTCCAAGTCCATGTACCCGTTATATCCGTTGAAACATCAATCACCTCTCTTTATATGGAGGATAATAGCTATTGCACCAACATGTATCGAGGGTTCATGAGTTCATGGGAGTACCAATTGGCAGTCTCTAAGAGCTGGCGGCTCGTCAGCTCACTTGCTTCTCCATTATCCGTCGATTTTGTGTCCGGGGAAGTACGATGGAAGTGGTGGATATGAGGGTGACAAATGAGTTTCATTTCAATATGAAGTGAAAAGAGTATTAATATACCTAATCAAAGAGAAAGCATTTGGGTGAAAATATCCGTCTTTCTCTTTGTCATAGACGTTGTGTTGTTCTAGCGTGTATATCAACAAGGAAAGAAACCAATTTATGAGGTGAAGAGACTCACATCAGACCTCGAAGGGAAGAAAATAGAATGCCATTTAATTACACAAGGAAGCTTTCTGGATACAAAACGTTTTCCTCAAGTGAACATCCGCGCCTCACCTGATTGGAAATATCTAAATGTGTTGCCATCCAGCTTTACGCACATATGGCTTTGAGCTAAACATTACCCCGATGGAGAGGTTGTTGTTTTGCAAACCCTGGAGAGTAAGGAAGAAAAGTAGTCATTGCCAAAAGCAAGCAAGCCCAATTTTAATGCGCAATCTTATTGGCTGCGCTTGTGCGGGGCAGCTGAACAGCTCAGCCTCAACAATGCGTGAGCGTTTCTACCCTCGATGATATGACAACATGTCACCCTTGCGTTACAAATTGTGCCTAAAAGCGACGAGATGTCCTCAGTTTTATGCTGCGGTATATGGCACCGAAACCGTAGCAACAAGGGCTCTGGAAACTGCAACGATGCCTCAGTTGCTAAAGCGTGCGGTGCGGGTCCTTCCACCAGTATGGAGTTTCACACTGTGGACACTCTACTCCGTATTCTGACAATGAAGCTGATGCTTTTTAGCCAACAATCAAGCCACACCTCGAACTCAACTACTTATTGGCGATCCTAAGACATCTGATACATTGCCCGGCCGACAAGTCCTTGAAGTTGTGCCTCTAGCCCAGCTCCCGCACAAACGCCAAAACGGAGAATCCTGTGAACAATCGAACCGGCTCAGTTCATATGCCGAAGATTATGGCCTGTGGGCGGAAGCTCTAAAGTCTCTGAAGGACGAAGAGAGGCGCAATATAGAAACGGTTGTGGGTGATCTGCATCTCGGTAATGCCAATAGGAAAGGCCTAGCGGCAGACATCTCAAGGAAACTGGATGAGGCATACCCGGATCAAGGTAGAACGTCATATATTGGGAAACTGTTGTCGGTGCTCAATAGTTTTGCTTCTGTTGGAGATGTCGCTGTCAGCTTCGACCCTGCTCATGCTGCCCTGCCATGGGCTTTTGTCCGGTCTGTTCTCGTGGTAAGCAGCCCATCGATCCGAGTGTCTTTCACCTAGAGTTTGGGACTCGAATCAACTGTTTATTCTTGGAATGCAGCTTACATCCCTTAGATTTTGACCGCTAACCACGAGTTGAAAGGGGCCATGCTTGCTGGAATGACCGAGGTTGCTTGGTTGCTCGTAAGATGTGACACGTATCAGCAATTGTACATGGCTCCAGATGCCACTCTTCGTCCGCCAGAAAACGCCTTGAGCAAATTGACAGCATCTGTTGTCCGAGCCTATGCGGAAATACAGTCATTTCTTGCATTCATGGTAGGGCGCTCGAAGAGCAAAATCAAAGTGGATGCTGCATTCAAGCTAGGAACCGCGCGAAGCCATATCGACAAACTCTCGGCAAACGAAAAACAACTACAGCGAGCTGCAGATGATTGTGACAAACACTGTGATCTCTCAAGTCGATCCGATCTTAAAGCCCTTCGTAAACTTGCTACGGGGTTCCCCGTCATTCAGCACCAGGTGTAAGTGGCGCAAACACTTCCAAGGGGCCAATGCTGATAAACTCCACAGGGAATTAGTTCTGGAACGAATGGATGTCCGAGAAGAACGCGAGATCCTAGACTGGATCTCGCCGATACCATACGGAAAGCATCACCTCTCCGTAAGGGAAGCTCGAACCTCCGGCACATGTGAATGGTTGCTACAAAGCGAGAAATTTTGTGAATGGTGGAACATCAACTCATCAGCAGTTCTGTGGCTCCAAGGTTCGAGTAAGCGCATCACTTATTTCATTCTAGAACCACACGACGCTGACATGCTCAGTTGGGACTGGGAAAACTTTTCTCACTTCTAAAGTTATCGACCATGTTCAGGATCGGCTCAAAGGCTCACCAGGTCATGCGGGGTTTGCATACTTTTATTGCAATCGAAACGAGGATTCTCGAAGAGACCCACTTTGCGCGCTTCAAAGCTACGTTCGCCAACTTTCAACTGCTGTTGGGAGGTCGGGACATATGCGCAAAAATCTTCAACTTGCCAGCGATGAAGCTAGACGCCAAGCGTCACACTTTGGTGTCAAGGATTGCGAGACTCAACTGCTGGAATCGGTGAATGAATACTCTCAGACCATTCTCATCCTTGATGCTCTGGATGAATGCGAACCGGGTTCACGCTACCAGCTCATCCAAGCGATAGGTGACTTGGTATCCAAATCCGATCGTCTTGTGAAGGTCTTCGTCTCAAGTCGGCCTGACATAGATATCAGAAATGCATTCCAATATCGGTCAAGCATTGAGATTCTTGCGATGGACAATGAATGTGACATCGAGAAATTTGTCAATGAGGAAATAGAGAAGCCTAGGCAATGGGGCCAAATATCTCCACAGTTACAAAGGGATATCGTCGAAGCCATCTTAGATGGCAGCAGGGGCATGTGAGCTTTGCCTGTGTGAGAGATTGTGACTTTGCTAACATAAAGTAGGTTTCAATGGGCGTATCTACAAATTAAACAGGTACTTGAATTGCCAACCGAAGCAGATATTCGAAGTAAGCTTGGGAAACTTCCGCTTGGACTGAAAAATGCATACGATGAGATTTACGGAAAAGTTACGATGTCTCCGCATGCGAAGAACCTCGTCGATCGCGCGTGTAAATGGGTGATGAGTGCCTGCAAGCCCCTCAGCAGCAATGAGCTTTTATCCGCGATTGTCGTTGATTCTGAAAATGATACCTTCGAATCAAAAAATGGGATTGACGAGTCATGCTTACAGGCTCTATGCAACAATATGCTCGTCTTAGATTCTGAGAGAAGAGTTTGGAGGTTCACCCACCTCTCAGTACTCGAATATTTCGAAGACCACCACTGGAGCCTCCGGCAGGCTCACTGTCATGCTGCCAAAGTGTGTCTCAGGCTTCTGCATTTGATGTATAAGAGCCCGGACTACCACATCAATACTGAAGGCTCGGGCGACAGATATGTGTCTGAAGTACCAAACGCGAATAATGTGGCCAATCAGTTCCAAACGTATGTGCTATATCACTGGGTCAACCATGTCAGAACCTACGAAGAGCAAGTGGCCAAAGAAGAACAAGAAGCAGACTCTTCGTTAGCGGATCTCTTGAAAAGGTTTCTTGGCTCCCCCAGCGAAAGCAGCTTTCAATACCGTACCTGGTACCGTTTCCTTAGTGACTCCTTCTGGAAAAGGCCAATGTCAAGTTTCTTGATAGGGATTGATAAGCGAGAAATCTCTCCAGAAGAGGTTCCAATTTTCGCGATGTGCCGATTCTCGCTCTTTATTCTCCTACGCGACTGGTGGAAGAACGCAGAATTCGCATCCAAACAAGTGAATATGAACGGCGAATACCTCCTGACGATTGCTGCCGCAGCAGGCTGCAAGTCTATCTGTGAGACACTGGTGAAACGAGGACTAGAAGCAGATACAGCGTTATCGAGTGAAGAATACGGATGCGCGCTCGCTGCTGCCGCTTCTCGGGGACACTTGGATATCGCTCGGTTCCTTGTCGAGAGAGGGGCCGAGCCGGACGTAGTGTTATCGAGTGGACGGCATGGGAGCGCCCTCGCTGCGGCCGCCTTTTATGGACATTTGGATATTGCTCAGTTCCTTGTCGAAAAGGGGGCCAAGCCAGACTTAATACTATCTACTGGATGGCATGGGAGCGCCCTCGCTGCGGCGACTGCTTGCGGGAACTTTGATATGGCTGGCTTCCTCATCGACAAGGGGGCCGAGCCCAACCTTGTGTTACTCAGTGGAGACTACGGAAGCGCCCTCGCTACGGCCACTGCTTGTGGGAATCTCGATATGGCTGAGTTCCTCATCGACAAGGGGGCCAAGCCCAACCTTGTGTCACTCAGTGGAGACTATGGGAGCGCCCTCGCCACGGCCACTGCTTGTGGGAACTTCGATATGGCTCAATTTCTCATCGACAAGGGGGCCGAACCCAATCTTGTGTTACTCGGTGGAGACTACGGGAGCGCCCTCGCCACGGCCACTGCTTGTGGGAGTTTTGATATGGCTCAGTTCCTCATCGAGAAAGGGGCCGAGCCAGACCTTGTGTTACACAATGGAGACTACGGTAGTGCCCTCGCTGCGGCTACCTCTAATGGGCACTGGGATATCGCTCATTTCCTCATTGAGAAAGGGGCTGAGCCAGACCTCGTGTTGCTCAGTGGAAACTACGGGAGCACCCTAGCTACTGTGAGAAACGGAAACTTTAGACTGGTAAGGTATTTACTTAAACTTCGAGAAAGCATGAACTTTAAAGGCGGTCTTGGTCGACGTCTTGCTACGCGGGCGAAGATGAATGGTAACATGAACATTGTTGAGCTCTTACATGAATTTATCCTAGAACTGGTTGAGCACGGGCGATTCGTGAAATAAAACGTCGGAGTGGCAGGATATGAGAATTAAATCTAGCACAAAGTCAAGACTTAAACACTCAGAATGAGCCAAAGGCAAAACATATCCGCTTAATTTACATTATTCTCAATGTCTTTGATCTTTTTGCGGATATTGGAAAGAGTCACGCAATAGTGGCAAAGTTTAGATGCGAACGTGGTCTGGTCAGATGTCCATCCAAACAGTGCGTGAGTGATGGATATTTTGAGAGCTTCTCCCAAAATGTAGAGTATATATCTTCTTCCCATGCGTGATATATGCCGGTAAATGTGTGGGTAGCATGCCCGACGATCTTGGTCAAGCGCCTAGAGAGTGACATAGAGCCCATACTATCCATAATGCAACTTGACTGGTAGATATTTTCTCCGGAGCGCATCAGCTCGGGACCTAAAAGTCGCCTAGCTGGACATTACTGCAATAAACGGTGAGAGTAACATTTGACGTTGTGCTTACTTGGTTCGATATCGATGTAATATGGTAATTGTTTACAAGAAAATGATGGGCAAGTAGATTCAAACGTGCTCTGCTCCTCAATTTATATACCCAGAGAGGTACGGCAGGCGTGAATACTATCCCTATTTGCATGTTATAAAATAAGATTGTATTGAATTATATTCACCCCTACCTTGCTTCACATAATCGAGCTTTTATGTTTCACTATCAAGTGAGAGTTCATTGGTAATGGTCTTGAATTCGTTACAACCTAATATCATATTTTTAGAGACCAGAAAACTGGCAAATGGTCTACAGGAAGTCTAGATTGCTAATTCACTGGGAATTAGGTTCGAAGCTCTCAGTCAGGACCTTCACTATTTTCCCTGGTATGACCAGAGGCCAGAAGCTTCTTGTAAGCTTTCTTCTTTTGACAACTACCATCTTCACCCATTCTGAGATAAAAATACCAAACCAATCACTGAGATAGGAAGCTGCTCTTGCCACCCGCTACAATCATGTCGGGCCCCCGGCAAGTTTTTTCCAAGCATGCCCAGGCCTTCAGGGAAAGAAATCCCTCCGATACGGCCAATTTTGTTCTGGATAAGATGGAATCCATTACCAACCAGCCTTGGCGCGATCTCCGAGCGCAGTACCATGACATCTTCGTGCATATAGCAAGAATGAGGTACAAGGAACGCGAACTCTTCCGTTTCCTTCACACCGTCAAGCGACATGAAGATGAGCTTTTCAAATGGACTCCGGAGGCGAGGACTTTTGCACAAGATGTTGTTTTCTATTTTTTGGACCTGAACGACCTTGACAAGCATATCATGGAGATTCGAGGGCCTTTTAAGCAAGGTTTGGTCCAACTTTCCTTTTTGTTGCGGGCTACTTGATATGGAACGGCGACTTGAGTTCCATTGGCTACTGCGCCAGTCATCTTCAGTTGTGTTTTAGTATATTATTCTAGCATTCTCAGATCGATGATGCGAGGCTCCTTGATCTTTCAGCAGCGAGTTTCTTTCTTCTCGTTTTTCGTTCTTTCTCTGTTCCCGAGACTCTTCTCCCTCGGCTTATCCCTATCATAGTAAGTCGTACGCATAGATGTATTACCGAATGAGTTTTGAGAACCCCTTAAATGAACACGTACGATAAGCTCTTATCTGTACGCTTTAATTGCTGAATTTACATCCCCAAGCGCCTCATTAGTAACTAAGTCCTCTTCTAGGTACTTTATCTTGCTCAGAGAAGAGGGGCTGGCTGGGCAGAGTATCTTCAACCGTCTTGTCTGCGATTCAAAGTCCTCGAGCACTTCTATCCAACGTTTGTAGTACATGCCCACATACATACTCACACATATATATCTCATCAAATCTATATGGAAGTAATTCGACGATGAGGATGACCGAAGGGTGCAAGGCATGTTCTAAAGTCATAGGCATAGGTTATGACTCGCTGGCAGGATGTACTTTTAGCCATGCGGTAACTCTCTGAACTTTAATAAATCCGGCTCCTCTTCAAATCATGAACATATCTTGACTAACCTTGGAAGTGCTCCGTCGAATAGCACTGTCTCTTTATCATTCTCCTAAATCACGTACATCGTAACTATAGAGACTAAGGAAGTGTAGAAAGGAGAGCAAAAGAGAACAATAACTTTCCCTGTAAGTTATCAATTTACAAACTCCAAGTAATCAGGAATTGGAAAAACATGAAACGTTGGCGCTGGTATACGGGAATTCTGAAAATACGGGATGTTGTGCGGGGATCTTCCGGAAATTGATTGAGCTTAACGTAACTTCAACCTCATGATCTCTACAGTCCTCGCATCAGTCCTTCAGAATTGTGGTCATCCACCAAATCATAGTAAAAACTTATTCCCTTATTCCTTAACCAAATATTCACACACTCAATCAAGGATCATCATGCCTCCTCTTTCAATTCGAGTTTCAGGCCAGGCGACCATCACTCGCCACCCAGAACGGGCCGTCCTCAGAGTCTTGATCAACGCAAGTGGTGATGAAAAAGATAGCGTCTCCACCGAGGGAAGCCGCCTGCATGATGAGTTGGACGCGCTTTTCAAGGAGCTGTCGCCCAAAACCAAGTATGGCACGGCCACTACCGATGCACCGGTAACAGAGTTCTCATCCACCATACTCCATGTCTGGACCCAAGAGCCCGCAGTTGATGAGCAGAAACCTGAAACTTGCATCATCTATGCAAACTCTACATTTCAGGTGACATTCCGCGATTTTGGTAAACTGAGTGAGATGGCGAAGAAGCTGAACGCATATCCGAGCGTCCATATCGAGTCTATCGAGTGGCACTTGACGGAGAGTACTGAGAAGGCGTTAGAGTATGATGCTCGCAAACAGGCTATGAGAAACGCTATTTTTCGGGCTGAGGACTACGCCGAAGTTATCGGGCGGCAGGTGGTCCCTGTGGAAGTTGACGATACTATCCAGGCCCACCTGGGCCAAAACAGATATTTGCGACCGGTGGCCATGGATTATCGTGAGCGAGAACGAGAACTATACCCCGGATGGACCCCTAAGGCGGGCGGTGGTGGCATTGATCCAACCCCACGCGACATTCGTCTTATAAGCTCTCAAGTATCTGTCAAATTTGAGGCAGTGGACTAGCGACGCTCAACAATTGTTTCCTGATTCCTTCACCCTCTGGTTTATTTCGATGGTTCCTTTCATTTCGAAAACTCATAATCTTTGACATGAGGTTCTTAATCAAAAATCCCTCCAAACCCGAGCAGTGGCTCATCAACTTGATCAACTTCAAAGTCAAATCGAACCAGATCTTCTTTGTACGGGATGAAATACTTTGCTGTCACTCTGGGAGTCAGTGTTAGCAACGCTAGTTTCAAGACATGCGATCGAAATTTTGATTATCTACCTTTCATGTTCACTGCTTGCTTGGTATGCATCCAGCGCTGCGCGGTCTTCGTGATAGCTCACGAGAGCGTATTGGAAACCTTTGCTCTTTTCGGCCGGTTCGGTAATTGAGGGCCCTCCAACAAGGAGCCGCTGGCTTTTGACGCAAGATAAAGACTTGAGAGTTTTGATTTCTGAGAGAAATTTATCTCTAATCTCCTTGGCTACGTCCGCCCGGAACTTGAACAGCACTGTGCTTGATTAGTATAACTATTGGAATTCGGTAGGCCAAGCTCTTACCAATATGAGTAATGGTCATTTTTTCAACAATAATCTGAGAATATAGACTTGGGGATAGGTAGGAAATCAGTGTTCTTAAATACTAGTTGATCGGTAACGGACGCCATCCGTTTCTTCGTCAGCGGGATCATCCCGACAAGGAATTGCCCAGCCGAAACAATTGGCTTTTGGAATTTATTCACTGAACACGGGTAATTTGACGAAAAAACGCAGAGAAAGCCCCAACTGTGGGCTTAGAGTGCATCGCTTTCAGCTCGAGAAGCAAATTATCCCTCTTTCACTTCTCTCTTCTGCCTGTCTTCATCTCTAACCCGTGCCACCGCTGCGAAAGTCCTCGGTTCTGATGCGCTATATTTTCATACCATCAAACGAATATGCCCGAAGGCAGACATCCCAATGTCAATGAGATTAACACTCACACTGACTATTGTTGCGAAGGATTTCCAATCAGGGACTCACGCTGAGCGCTGTGTTGCGCCTATGGCCGATCTTTGGGAATGTGGAGCATGGTATGTGCCTGTGGACCATATGAATGTACCTAGTAGATAAGCAACTAGGTATTCAAGTGAACACCATCACCTAACTTTGATCTCTAAAAATTTCTTAGCTATCATTCATTTCGTCCAAGGTATAATCAGGCAGGACATTGGGTCTATGTGAGCCAGGGCTTGGCAAGGTAGTTTAGTCATCTAACGGATGGCTGCCGCGGCGGCGGAAGCGATCCGGACACTAACTTTTTGAGATTTCTTTAATTTATGGCGGCATCTACTTTGATCATACGAATTCGTGCTGTCTATCATGGATTCCCCACGTCGAAGTCGGAACCGTGCGGCATGTCGGCGTTGTCAGAGACGTAAGATTCGATGTAATGGTGACCGGCCCCAGTGCTCAGCATGCAAGAAGGCAAATGTGGCTTGTGTCAACGATGAGAAACAACAAGTAAATCGCACGTAAGTCTGTTCCAATCTACCAATTGAATTATGCTAATAAGTACTTTAGTTATATTGCAAACTTGCAAAGGCGAGTCCAATGGCTTGAATCATTGGTTAAGGAGCAGACCAATGTATCCTTAGAAGATGGACCTCCTCTGGTCCTAGACGAACTTTACCAAACACAACGCCCCCATGGGGAATCCATCGAGCCATCTCTCACATTATCACCAATGCAACAAGATCAGTCA
This sequence comes from Penicillium sp. VS I D KN, assembly GCA_019775415.1. Taxonomy (NCBI): domain Eukaryota; kingdom Fungi; phylum Ascomycota; class Eurotiomycetes; order Eurotiales; family Aspergillaceae; genus Penicillium; species Penicillium sp. VS I D KN. Next base: position 1,709,412 of record JACWFT010000017.1, read on the forward strand.
GCCAGGATACCTGTCGATTCTGAACCACCTGAGCAGCCAAGACAGGCGCATGAAATCGGGTTGGTATCGCTTTCCACTGGTGGTGAGCCAAGATACATCGGTCCTTCCAGTGGTTACTTTCTCGCGAATCTCGTATTCTCTAGCACTGGTCGACGAAAAAAGCGTCCAAGAGGCCACAACGCCAGAAAAGAGCCACTGTCGCTATCAAGTGAGCTCTTTGACAGCCCCACACCACTACCGACTCGCAAAGAAGACACGATCGAATTGTCCGCCAAGTATTTCTCATTCATACACATCATGTATCCATTCTTGCATGAACCTTCCCATATGCAACGAGTAGAAAAAATGTATTCCGCGGGAACCTTTGATCCGATAGCCGCCTTTCACGTCAACATGGTACTGGCTATCGCGGCTTCGGATCTTTCCCGACGCTTTCGCATTCGACTTCCTGCCGAGGGCTACTATACTGCAGCTACACAATACTTTGAAGAGGCCTGTGTGGAAGGCTCTATCGATGGTCTTCAAAGTTTGCTCCTCCTTATGGTCTATGCGCTGCATAACCCTTCGTGCGGAGTGAACATCTGGAGTCTTAACTATCAATGCCTGGGTGCGCTCATTGATCTAGGCCTTCAGCGCGATGTACGCACATTTTCAGCATTTCCAATCTCATTCTTACAGCAAGAGATGAGAACTCGGATCTTCTGGGTAGTTTACAATTTCGATCGCACGCTGGGTACCATGATGGGTCGACCGATTGGGGTTCGTGATGAAGCATGCGAGCTGCGAGTGAGTGAGATTCTTGTTCTGTAACCATGGATCATTTCTCTAATAATCAATACAGCTCCCATCAGATGTGTCTGATCAAGATCTCGGCCAGCCCGCGTCTCAGGAAAGCGCGCTGAAGACGCCATCTCATATGACTTTCTCCATTCATTTATTCCGATTATCGCGAATCAATTCCGAGATCAAATACATCATGCACAGCATCTGCAGGGATGCTCCTACCTATGCCTACCCTCCTGTTACCAACATCCATGAATGGCAAGGAGAAATGATTGGTCGACTTCAAGCATGGCTATCCGATATCCCTCAGGTTCCTGGCATGGAATCAATTGCCAAGATTTGCGAGACAAAGTATCACGAGATGATGATACTTCTCTTGCGGCCCAATCCGGGCATACCTGAGCCCTCGGAAGACCTGCTTTCTCTTTGTTTCCAACACGCCGTGGATCTCATTCGCGGGTTCGGCGAACTCTACCGGCAAGAAGCGCTCTTATACAGTCGACTCATTGTTCACTCCATCTTCTTGAGTACTATTATAATGCTACATTGCCTTTGCAGGGTGCCGCAAATATCTTCTCGGGTGCAGATTGACGACGTGGTCGCGGATACATGCATCAGCTTGAACATACTCAGCAGTATCGGGGAATACTGGACTGAAGCCAAGCGGGCAAGGGATTGCATTCAGGAACTATCAAACGCTGTCATTCAACGCTTGATCAGGAATCGTGGATTGGAGACACCGGCGAGCGTAAGGAAACAAGACACTGCTTCCATACCTACGAGTGCTCGGAATACTCGTGATCAAAATATAAACAACACGGAAGAGGCCGTGGTCACTGTGGAGTCGGCTGTTGATCTTGCTCCAGCGATGGATTCGCTAGATGGTTATGATTTCAATCTCGACTCAACGAGCTGGTTGGATGATTCCACATCTGGTGGGTTTATGGATTTTGCGGGTGCTCCAGATTTCGATAGCTTGATGTGGCAGGTTTTCAACAACACATAGCGCAGCACTGAAATCTTGCTGTGGGGGTAGACTATGTGGCAATATATAGTTCCTGGCAGTTCATTATAATTCATTTCGTTAAAATTCTCGCCAATATGGATAAATCAGGTTCAAGAAAAAAGGTTATTGTGGAGATCGGAACAGAAACTTTTGGAGGAATTCACCGAAGCTCCATGCATGTTTCAACACTTCTAGTCTGATTTCCTTGCTACAATTTTTATTTCGGTGACGATCGGACAAGATTACCTTCCTTGACATGGTACGACACAGTGGATCTCGGGAGCCACATCTTAGTTCCCGAGGGATTCGTCATGCCTAAATATTGCCGAGTACTTAAATTGCTTAAATTTTTAGGGGCTTCCTGGTTTCGGATCCTACTTGCGACGATTCAAGCGATTTGAATTCTCAGCAAAATGCTTCGCCCTATAATCTCTCTCCTCTTTGCCGCGACCGCGTTGGCGCAAACACCAGCAGGGAGCTACGCCCACACTAAGCATAACCTCGGCGCAGCCTATCAGAACGCGACAATCACCCCTGGAACCTGGATTAGCCCTGATGGTAACGGCATCCCCTGTTACACAATGACAAACTTATATTGATAACGCCAAAAAAACAGACGTCAGCGACCAACCCGCCATCTGGCCTTCCAGCATGAAAATGCGCAAGGATACCAAGTACATGCTCATCATGCTGGATCTCAATATTCCTGACTCCGACGTCACCACTGCTGCATACTATGACACATTGGTTCCCGGTCTGGCTGTCAACACTACGACACGTGTTCATTGGTGGGGTGGCAACTATACTATCGAAGATGGCAAATTCGTCAACTCGAGCGATAGTCTTGCGCCGTACACTGCGCCCCGTCCGAGGGATAGTACCAACCACACTTACACCTTGTATTTGTTTGACCAGCCTGCTGGATATGTTCCTTCTAAAGCTGCGTTGGATGGTACTTATTACTCCCAAAGCACCAATGCGCGGTTTAACTTTAGTTTGACTCCGATTTTGGAAGCGGTTGGGGAGCCTGTTGCGGCGACTTACTTTTTGAGTGACGAGGTATAGATTGATCGGCGCTGGATAGGCACTTTGAAGAGCCTTATGGTTGGTCGGTCAGAATCAGGTCTTCAGTCATGGATACTGCACAGTATTTTCCACGTCGGAGCATATCCCTGTGTCGTGTAAGGCCCTTGCACAGTTCAGATATAGTTGCCTTGGTCAGCTTACCAGCACTGAGTTCGTTGACGTTGCCAACCCACTGCAGGCCACAGTCTTCGACGTAGTCATGGGCAGTGCGATTAAAGTCTCCGGGTACCCCGAACACAGATTTAATGTTGACCTCCTGTATGCGATGGAAGAGGTACTAGGAAAGAGATATCAGTTGGTGCTTATCACTTTAAAAAACAGCTGGTCCAAATATAGACAATACCTCTGCAAGGTGCATATTGAAGTCTGGTATATAGGATGCCTAGACAAATGTAAGGTAACGATGTTTCTCCGCGGATGTTGTTGTTGAAAGATCATGAGCAGGAAATGATGGTTGGTCTCTGGTTTTATGTACCTTGTCCAGCATATCAACATGACTATGTGTCATGAATTTCGATTTCTGCATTTTCACCACTTTCGGTCAGCGATCGCTTCACACGCAGACTTCCATGCATTCAACTAGCATGGTGGTTCGGAAGCCATCATCTCAGCATAACAGCGCAGGCGAGTGTGTTACCCGTTTCGGGGTGGTGCACATAGATCTGCACAGACAAGTCCAAATTCGAGCACTTCAGGTCAATCTGTTATCATCATGCCCGATCGATTGGTGGGCAAAAGTCCTACGCCTATTGCTGTCTTGCCTCAATGATCATCTCGTTCGCATCCATCACAGGCCGCATACTCTGACTTGTGGAGGGTAGGACAACCCTTATGTAAACAGTATATGCGAGGCCGATCAACGACATAGTTTCATGGATGGCAAATTGTTATTCCTTGGAACGTCTCACTAAAGATGTGACGTTCAGGTTAAATAAATGGACCGAGATCGCATACGGTCGAACTTTTAAAGAAGTCCCTATATCTACCCAAGCAGGTGTACTCTTTAGTTGCCTTTTGTTTAAAAACTCAGAATGACGAATAACTATCAAAACATGCACCAAATCATCCAACAAGAGCTTGGTCTCGATCCACCTCAGGGTCTACTAGCCGAATTCATCAATAGAACATACGGTGGCCCCAATCATGTGGAGCGGATTGTCTCCCCTGAACAGGCCGCAAGCATGTTTCGTACAGTCTACATAGACCTAGATAAGGAAGGCTATGGCCTGGAGACTACCGCTTTTTCCGTACCGGGGAGGCGGAAAATATCTCTTTCCAACTATGAGATTATGGATCATGAGAATCCCTCGCCTAGAGGTGGACATGAGGTTATCACTGCGTTGACTGGCCAGCTTAAGGTCTGCGGGCAGATCTTTTGGACCCAGGGGGTGGGCGACGGACTGACTGATTGTCTGAATGAGGTTTTACATTCGATTGGTCTAGTCATCAAGGTACTTGAGCATGAAACTGCTGTCATAAAAATGTGATGCTGCCATCAAGCTCGGCAAAGACAAGTATACATCGGATGAAGCAGTTGTCACATATATGAAATGTTCAGATGTCACGTCTTGTACTGCTTGGGGTATCGGGATAGGTGAGAATGAAGTGGATGCATTCATAAAGGCTTTTTTTCAAGCTGCAGCATCTGTGAGTCCCTTATTTGTATTGTGAGTGGTGAAGTTCCTTGCTCATCTTCCTGCAGTTTATGACGTGACAAACCCTTTAGAAGCGCTTACCAGCGATGTCTGCATGCACTTTCGGCAATTTTTATCTTCAACTTCATTGAGCTCAACCTTGAATGTATGATGTATATCTTCCAAACCAATCTTATAATCGGCAAAGAAAAGCCATCTGGTGTATCGGGTGGAGTCGACGCTAAGCCATAACGGGGAGTGCAAGGTAAACATGCTTTCGCCGCAAAGTTTCCCGACGTATGTGACCTCTCACCATGCCACACTTAAGGCGACAGCCTAACTATGATTTGCCGCAAGGGCCGGCCCCTAGTCTCCGCACGCAATTCCAAACCCCTCCTGCGCGACATACCCCAACAAACCCAACCCACCGACTCTATCCGTCCTCTGGTCCCCATGAGATAACTCCGGACCCGTTGCCTGTGATGGCGCCTCCATCGGGATACCCAAATCCTTTCAACATTTTTGGGCGGGGAAGAGCTCAGCACCCTCCGCCTCCTCCTGAAGCGATCGACGTCGAGGACGAGTTTGAGGATGCCGACGAGGACTACGATGACAATGCCGAGGGCGAGGAATTGAGCGAATACGATGATGGAATGGTGGGCGAGGAATTAGATCCTGAGGACGGTATCGATGATACCGGAGATATGGATGGCGAGGAGATTGACGAGGAGGTCATGGAATCTCAGCTTGAAGGGGATGAAGAGATGCAGGATCACGGTACGGGTGACTCTAATTCCCCCCACGATGCCAGTCTGACTCTACAAATCCTTTAAATGAACTAACCGTAATAGAACGATCCCCATCGCCCGTTCCACCAAACCTCCGTGAGATCTCATCCCTCGCTTCGTGGACCGTCTCCACGTCCAAGCCTGGCTGCGGCGTCGCGGCCCTCCGAAACCCCTCTCCCCAGCAGTACTGGCAATCGGACGGTCCCCAACCGCACACCTTGACACTACACTTCTTCAAACTCGTCGCTATTGTTCGCATCCGTGTTTACCTCGACTTCGAGCTCGATGAGAGCTACACACCTACAAAGATGATATTCCTAGCAGGAATGGGCGGAAACGATCTCGTCGAGTTCGCAACCTGGGAAGGCGATGGACCCTGCGGCTGGGTCGATGTGCGTCTAGAAGGCGTCGGCGGACGAAACGGAGGCTGGGTTCGAGAGAACCTATTCCAAAAAGATCGTGCAGCCAAGAACGCCCGTCGCAAGTCGCAGAAACACGACGACGACAGCGAGCCATCCGACACGGAAGCTCTTGATGGCGTGGATCCTATCGGCGATGAACTCGATCCTTACTGCGGGAATGTGCTGAAGGCTATGGTGCTTCAAGTACGCGTTATGGAGAACCATCAGAACGGAAAAGATACGCATGTTCGTGGATTCCAGGTGTTCGCTTGCGACGAAAGTCGGAGGCGTGTGGCTGCTGCTCCGTCTGCATCTGCTGATGCTGGTCATCGTAATCATCGCCGCTTCAGTGCAAGACAATCTATGCGTGGTGGTTTCACTGGGGAGGCGCACCATGCGCGTATTGCGAGTATGGCTAGTGAGGATCTTGATACTTCTCGGCTTGGGGCTGCGTCTGGGTTGGACGAGCCGGATTGGATGGGTGAGCCTATTATTCGATAATCAGTGAAGTTAAGGCATCCGGAGGCGTTAGGTTTTGATATGAGGAGTTCTTCTGGCTTCGAGATACCCAAGTCCAGGTTTTTTTTTTACGGTGAATGTGAATTATTATTCCAGGACGTGAAGCATATGAATCAATTCCAGGCGATATTTCTCTTTCGATGAGTGGTAGTGAAAGCCACCTGATCTGCTTGTCATTTAGCATATAATCGCATTACTCTATCCAATGCCGTGGCCTTTGCTACTATAAGACAACTCGGGCCATGAACACAAGGCTTTTTTACCAAATTAACAGCAGCATTCGAGTACAAGGGGAAGATCACTTTAATCTAGAAGCTCCAATGGGTATTCAATTTTTTCTAGACTTATTATATCATATACCGAAATTTTTCAAAGCAAAGCCAACTTCGCTTATATTTACTGAAGCAGCTTAGCAAGCTCAGCAGCGACGGCATCACCAACCTCAGTGGTGGTAGCCTTGCCACCAATATCACCGGTACGAACACCAGCCTCAATGACGTTGCTAACAGCCTTCTCAATGATCTTAGCATCATCGAACATGCCAAAGGAGTACTGCAGCATCATGGCAACGGAAAGGATAGCAGCAACGGGGTTAACAATGCCCTTGCCAGCAATATCGGGAGCGGAACCTGCAATACCAATCAGTACTCGAGAATAGAGCAAAAGCCACAAGAGAAAAGAATACATACCGTGGATAGGCTCGTAGATACCGTTAACCTTGGTCTTTCCATCGGGCACAGCAGTCAAAGAAGCACTAGGCAGCAAACCCAGCGAACCAGGAATAACACTCGCCTCATCACTAATAATATCACCGAACAGGTTGCTAGTAACAACAATACCGTTCAACTGACGGGGGTTCTTGATCATAATCATAGCAGCAGAGTCAATAAGCTGGTGGCTAATGGGTACCTGGGGGAACTCATTGGCCATAACCTCAGTGACAACCTTACGCCACAAACGGCTGGTAGCGAGAACATTGGCCTTGTCCAGACTGGTGACGGGGAGAGGAGGGTTGTGCTGCAGGGCAAGGTTGGCAGCGAGACGGGTGATGCGCTCGATCTCGGCGCGGGAGTAGGGCTCAGTGTCCATGGCGTATCCGGAACCGTCATCCTCCTTGCGGTCGCCGAAGTAGATACCACCGGTCAACTCGCGGATGATGTTGAAGTCAACGCCGCGGCAAACGTCGGCCTTGAGGGGGGAGCTCTCGACGAGGGAGGGAGCGGCGAAGTTGCAGGGACGCAGGTTACCGAATGTGCCCATCTCCTTGCGGAGACGGAGGATACCCTGTTCAGGGCGGACGGCGCCAGTGCCCCATTTCTGTCATTTGGAGAGCTTGTTAGTCTTCGATTAGTGGTGTTGAAAGGAGGGTTGAGAACGTACGGGTCCACCAATGGCACCGAGGAGGACGGCATCGGCGTTCTTAGCGGCGTTTAGAGCCTCGTCGGTCAGGGGAGTGCCGGTAGCGTCAATGGAGGCCTGTCCCGGTTAGTCGTGGAAGTTCTCATTATTTCTTTCCGGGTATACTCACGCCGCCGAGGAGGTGATCCTGCAAGTTAAAGGTGACATCACGGTTCTTCTCGATCACGCGGAGGATCTATAACAGGGGGTTAGAAATCGAATTGGCGTGTAACATGAAGCTTGAGCAGGCTTTTTCTTACCTTAACAGCCTCAGCGGTGACCTTTTGTTTCCAGCTTCGTTAGTCATTTGTTTCAATGCTTAGTCCGATAGAGGATCCGTGTCGGAGGCAGGACAGTGAGCCACTTACATCGGGACCACAGTGGTCACCACCGAAAACAACAACGTTGAAGGCAGGCATTTTGAGATAGGTTTAAAATTTGTTAATAGGAGAGCACTCAATTGGTTCCAAGGGGAGCTTTAAAAAAGGTGGGATGCGGGTGAAGTCGACCCCGCCAACTCCGAGATCGGCGACCTGCAGCCCACACTTTCAACGCTACATCACTATCCACATCTCGGTTTGCGGGAAGTTGCTTGTTTTCTTTATCCGGCTATCCACGGGCCAAATCAGTCTATCGTTCAGGCATCACGCACATGCATTGAATGATGTGTAAAAGTTGCATTAAGAATATCAAGGTAAAAAAAAAGGAGAAAATGCGAAATGGGAAAAGACACGTTTGAAGACAGGGATGCGTAGGCAAGCAAAAAAAAAAAAAAAGAACACAACCCTGGATGTACTGTACAAAGTTCCAGAATCCAAAATTCAGACCATTCCTGAGGACCGCGTTGGTCCTGCCCAAGACGCCTACAAAAAGGATTTGAACCACCAAACCAAACCTCATGTGGAAGCCAAGGCGACAGCTGCCAGTGCTGCCATTGCCGAGGCCTCGTAAATCACAGACCAAAGCTCCCAAGATATGCATGACCCGAGAGTCGGTGTAAAGAAGACAAGCCAAGGAGGATGCTATTCCATTAGCTATACGCCAATAGGAAACGAATAAGCTGTACCTCAATGACACCGCTTAGACAAGCTTAATTTCTCTTGCGGTTACGACGAGCCTCAAGGTCACCCTCGGCCATCCACTTGCTGGCATTAACCATCTGGACGACGTTGACAAACTGCTTGAACGCCATGACAGGGGCGGCAACGCCGGTGATGACCCAAGGCCAGAAGCTATCGATCTTGTTCGCACGAGCCAGCTCAAGAGCGCCGGCACTCCACGGGCTGGCGAAAAGGCTACCGGGCTGGGGGTGCGCGGGGTTTCCGGGCTGGGCGGAGAATGGCTGAGCATCCGGGACCGGCTGCAGAAGGGAGGGGGAAAGGGTGGGCGAAGAGAAAGACAACAAGTAGAGTCCGATGAAGAAGAGCTCGTTCAAGCCGCAGCAGATAAAGAGAACGACCTAAAGTAGAGTGGATGTCAGAATCGGAAGAGAACAGATAAACGTCGACAAGAAAACATCAGATCCTCCTACCTTGCTGTTGTAGTATTGGTATAGCACCCAGCTTCGGCTGGAATCAATCTTCTTGTGGCTCTGGTTAGATCCACCCATACTCAGAGTGGCGTACATGTGCATGTAGTGACTGGCCAGATCTAAGCAAATCAACCCCTGGAAAACAATAGCCCACCGGGGCCAGGCGGAGCCCAGGAAGACAAGCAGGCAGGATGTAGTACAGCGATCTGTCACCATGTCCAACACCGCACCAAAGGTGGTGGATTGGTCAAAGTACCGCGCCGCATATCCGTCCAGTGCATCAAGGAGACAAGACACGCTATACAAGATGGAACATGTCCGGGGGTGGAGGGGCATGTAGTAAAGCGATGCGAAGGCAAGGATAATTCGGGTGTAGCCTGGGAGAGAACAGCCACGTCAGCAAACAGGACTCATTTTCCAGAGGGCCATCTGCGCAACTAATACATACCGATAATGTTAGGCCAGAACAAGAACACGTTCTCCCGCGGGCCTTCACGCGCCGCAGACCGAGTTCTTTTCTTCGAGGGTGCGCGCTTGGATGGCGTGGGCGCAACACCATTGCCTTCCTCACTCTCCTCCCCGTTGACAGCCAGGGCAGCTTTTTGCCGTCGAGTTCTGGCGCTCATTGTGATATGTAGGTAGTCGAATTCAAGGGATTTAGGGAATCGAGGAGGAAAACACAACAAGGATAAGGACAAGGATAAGGGGCGATAATCCAAATAAAAGTTGTGCTTATCTAAGCTTTGCTATCTCCGGGGCTCCGGTACACGCGCTCAAGGTTAACTCGCCAAGCCTTGGGCTACATAGTATGTAGCAAGCTAAACAATTTCTTATGTGGCCATAAACCTCTCTTCAACACTTGGCAGATCAAGAGTCTGAGCTAGCTTCTCTAGTACATTTGCAGGGCTTATCGTTTTGGTCACATTAGGGGATGTGATAAGGCCACCTCCTTAATCACCATTGGTGAGGACCCACTAAAGGTAAGGCGGTAAATTCGGTTCTAGAAATCGGGCTCCAACATTGTATATCGTGCTATGTTCCAATGTGCTCGGCATGCCGACCAATCTATGTAAATTGATAGTTACGTAGCATACATAAAGTAAATAATTAAATGCAACGCCTGGGATATGGTCACCAGTTAAGGAAAATAAAAAATAAAAAAATATAGAACAAACAGTGAAGATGAGCAATGCATATTGCAGCGTCCAGCAGGACCTCACGATTTTCAGATAGATGCGCTTCCTAAAGACAAATCATTTCAAGTAGCATGGCCCATCGCGACGGGTCAAAAGACAAGAGTACACAATGTGAAGATTGGCACCTACCAGGAGCAGAATCATTCGGAGAGCCTAAAAACAAGACGCCAAAGGGGATCTGCCTGAAAAACGTGCCATGTTAGAGAATACAGAGTAGAACCCTTGGGAGCGTGAGAGGAAGGGCGGTTAGATCGCCCTAGTGCGCGAAAACAAACTGCTGTAGACGGCGTCCACGACCGGTTGGGCAGTGATCGTTCTGCCACCGAAGAAACGGCCATTCAAGCCTTTGATAGCGTTCTCGCCGCCTTGAACGCGGTCGAACTTCAGATAGATGTCGCCTTGAGAGCTCGGATCTAGCGAGATGTGAACAACGTGACCATATTTTTCTTCGCACTCAGAGCGGACGTCATCCTCCAATTCTTTGATCCAGGCCTCTCCTTCTTCTCTGTGGACATTGTTAGTAATCAAAGTAGAAACACATCAGAGGGGGGGGGGGAAACTTACTCGGCTGCGTCAAACATGTTGCGAAGCATAACACATCGACTCGCCATGTTCACATTGACCGGCAGCGGCCTAGTCTCGGTTTTGGGTCGAAGCACCTTCTGCTGTTCGTCGGCGGAAGGCTCGGGTTCATCTGTTCGTGCAAGTTTCCTCATCAACGCGTCCCTACTGTAGTTGTTGAAGTTTACTCCCGCAACGTCTGTGTCGTCAAGGGCACTGGCACCAGTGCCTTTCTCAGATTCGCGACCACCCGCACGATCGAAGTTGTTCGAGCCGCCGGCCTGGACACCGCGGCCTCCGTGGCCGGAGAAGGAAGAGCCCTGGAAATTTGTTTGACTGGCAGAAGGGCCCTGTGGGCGAGTTGAGTTCGAATCCGGGGTGAACTTATCATTGCCAAGGCCAACACGAATGGCTCGACCAGCAAGATCAAATCCGTTCATCTTCTCTAAAGCGTCACGGGCTTGGTTGGGGTCACGGAACCTGGATCATTGTTAGCGTTGAACGACGGGAAGAGAAAAGAGTCGGGGATCTTACTGGACAAATGCATAACCTTTGCTTCGACTAGTCTCATCCTTCTGCAATTGCACGAATTCAAGTTCGCCAAACGGTTCGAAGACATTCTGGAGGTCATTCTCAGTGATGCTGAAATGAACATTACCCACATAAAGTCTGTGAAATGGCGCGGAGTGTTGAGGGCCTGAACTGGCCTCCGGGTTACGGGCTTGGCGATTCTTCTCGGCCTCGGTCAACTGCGCGATAATAGGAATGCCTAGGAGTTTCTGGCCAGTGAGTTGAATGGCGCCGGGGACGGAATCTTCGCTCTTAAATTCGACATAGCCGACACTAAAGACATGTAAGCCAATGTCCTGATCTGAGGGAGGGGGAAACAGAAGCACATACCCTTTGGATCGTCCGCTGACGCGGTCCTTAACAATTTGAGCCTCCTTAACAGGGCCGACCTTTTCGAAGAAGGCCATCAACTCCTTCGTCCGTAGACGCGCGGCAAGCTGCTGCACAAAGATAGTCCGTTTGTCCCGCTCGTCCTCATTGGGTTCGGGAGACTTGCTGGGACTCCGGCGAGGAGTGTTGCGACGACCACCCTCGCGATCACGGCGGGGGCGCCGTTCATCCTCACGCTCTCGTCGAGACGGACGGTAGTGCCGATCGTCATGGGGTGAACGTGAACGAGCGCGTCCTCCACGGTAGAAGTCGCCACTGGAGCGACGCTCATCGTAACGATCACGACGAGGGCGACGTCGGTCACTTTCGCGGCTCCGGCTTCTCTTCCGGCTTCTATGGCTTCCGTTAGCACTGCCATGTTCGCTGTGTGGGCTTTTCATCTCCTCATCGCCGTCCACATCTCGGTCGCGGCGACGGTCGCGGCTGCGCTCTCGGCGTCGGCGTCTATCACGAGAACGATCGCGATCACGGCGGTCAGAAGTGTCAGCATGGGAGCGGTCGTCATTATCATCCTGCTTGATTGGTGCCTCAGCGGGGGCAGCGGTTGACTCGAGAAGAGCCTCCACGTCGAGTCCCGACATCGTGGGAATTGCCTGTCGTTGATTGCGGTGTAGAGGGTCGGCGTTAAAGGGCGTTCAGTCACTCTGGGACTGGGTCGAAGAGAGTTTGATTTGAAAGGAAAGTATTAGCTTCTAGCCCTTTTCTGGATTATGAAGCTTTTGTTAAAGATTGATCTCCGAGACAGAATAAACGGAAGGTAGACGGTCACTTGATGGGATGTTGAGGAACGGGGAGGCGGACTTGGCATGGTCACGTGGAGATTAAAGTTTTATATTTGCCTCAGGCAGAGCATTCGCCACCCTCCGGATGCGATGAGGTTTAGAACGATAATTACATGGATGACCTACAGAGGTTGTCGGCGAGTGAAAATAAAGGTTTTTGAGCACCTTTGAGACAAAAAGTGTGAGGGTATGTAGTGGGAGTTTCATTATGATTAATGGACAAGGTGCACTAATAAGTGATACCAAAAGAATAACTCAATAGACATCCTCTAGGGTGTTTTTTGAGCCCAGAGAAGTCACCTGTACAAGAACAGGGTTCATGACAAACATATACACGCTCCCGACCGTGTGGTCGCGCAGAGCAATTGACTCGACGTGAATTCGTGAATGCGAAAGCCTGGCCACTTGTTGCAAGGCTTGGGACTGTAGGACCGGCTTTCTATTGAGCCTTGGATCCCTTTGGAGGCGGGGTCTCCAACTCAGTGCCGAATACTCGATCCCAGAATCGGCTAGTAACGCCAAAACCATTCTCGAAATCTGCGTAGTGATGCTGGAGGTGATACTTCTTAAGTTCCTTGTAGTACATAGGGAGACTGAAAATTGTCAGCACAAGTTCATTTCCAAGGATGTGTGGGGGTTGAGAAACTTACTTGCGGTGGTGAAGGAAATAGTGGGTCAAGTCATAGCAGATGTATCCAAAGACGCCGCCGCAGAACACTTGTAAGGCCGCAAACCAGTTGTAGAAGAAAACAGTATGGGCCAATTTCCAGAAGGGAGCAGCCAAGGCCACGAACAGAGTTGGAGGCATGACTAGTCGGTACTTGTCCATAGGAAGGTAGTGGTGAATGCCGTGAAGCAGGAAGTGCGCGGTCAGACCAACTCGGTTATCCGGAAGCCAATTGTCGACATGGAAGAGGAAACGGTGCATGAGATATTCGATCAATGACCAAAGGCAAACACCACCAATCCAGTATGCTGCAGCAACAAGAGGGTCACCCAGACCCGCCGTTCCTACCATAGTGCCATAGGCGACGGGCGGCAGCCAGATCATAGGCACCACATACCAGGAAGTCTTGCTGAGAGGCTCCAAGAAGTTACCAAAGAGCGGGGCCGATTCGCCGCCCTTGTAGTGGCGAGGCCGGTGGATCTGCTCCAGATAAAACTCTTTCGAAAAAGTACTGTACCACAACTGGGGAAAGAGAGGCTTGTTAAGATCCAAGAACTTGTGTGTTTTAAAATCTTGCGAATAGTCCGTTTCGACCGACAGATCCTCCTCTCGCGACATTCCGGTTGTCTGGTAAACAGGCGAAGAGGGATCGACCTCACCAGCGTCCACCCCTGACGCTTTGGCCTTGCTGGAAGTCGAGCCGCTTGGAGCGAGGAACCCGACATGATAGTCATCCAGAATTTCATAAGCCGCCTCACTGTGCTCGTGGGAAATTTCGTCCTTCATGATCTCCAAGACATCCTTCCCTGCGTAATCGAGAATCAGATCACCGCCTCCGGGATGATCCTGCACGAAATCTGTGACATCGTAAACCTTGCGTCCGATGGTGATGAAGCAGGATTTGGCGTTATTATGCGCCTCGACCTCGGCGGCCGTAAACGTCGGTAGAACCCGTCCCGGCATACTGAGAGTTGAGAGGTTTCGAGGGTGCGAATAGGACGGTAGGACTCGAACAGATTGAAAGGGCGTTTTAGGTGATATGAGTGGGTTGAAGGAACGACGGTGGTGGTCGTTGTCAGAGTTGATCTTTTTTCGGAGGCCGCGGGATCTTTTATTCAGGGGAGGCGTGGCGTGACAATCGGACCGCCCCGGCAGAATTTCGCCCAAACAAAGACCCCAACCCCAGGCTACTATAATAAGTCGATCAGACAATCTCCGGCAAACTCCGTGTTTCTTGGCATTTCTAAGGATCAGGCAATTCAAATCCAGTTAACAATTATGGTCAATTTAGAGGACATGAAGTAGTTCCGGATATTCATCATGATACTAGAGTGCCCTGAATGCCCCTTAACCCCGGACCCTTGAAGGCTGCATTGGCTACGCAAGAATCTCCAGAATTAACACCTACTGTAGGCAAACCAACAATCTCGTGTTGATTTTTAATGTATTTAGATTGTCTGGATATGCCACAAGTACCATATTTCAGCAAGAGAGTCAGAGGCAATAATTGAAAACTATATTGGTTCGAGATTTCTTAGAATATTGGGTAGGGATTATGGCAGTAGGCCTCACTGTTTAGATCTGGAAAGATCGGCCTTGAAGGTTCCGGGCATAGAAATACCTGGCTAGGTAAGCATTCATCTACTTCTGAGCATAATCTTTATCAATATCTCATAGTATGAGCCCCAAATAAAGTGTCGAAAATACACATGTCAGTTGAGATCACTTCTTTGAGACCTTGGAACTATTTAGTTCATTCCAGTCTTCATACCCACAATTCATATACCATATTGGCCCTCAATTCTAGACCGAACTGGTCAAGAAGTTGTGTAAGTTACTCGGATTTTCTTGGATTTTCTTGGGTGTCATTGAAGTCGATAGCTTAAACACGGCTATGGCTTCTCCCAGATGCCGCAGACTCGAGAGTATTTTTAACATTTAATGAATTGAGCACCCGGGCACTACTATGGAGAAGAGATCATGTTTCTGTCCTGTCAGAAATTAAACACGGAGATTGGGGGATCAAGTCCATACCTATCACCTCGGATTGCCTTTGAGCGTTGCATAAACGGGAAAGGGTGATCACTTTGCTTTTTAAAACCTTAATGAGAGCGGTTAGGAGGATGCGAAGCTAATATTAAGGGTTCAGATCATCAAGTCAGGGCGCAATTTTGAAAAAAAAAAAAAAAAAAAAATAGCTTGGCGTATAATGGGAGACTAAGGGGCCGTCCGTAAGAGGTATAGGTTCACGCACTCATGCAGGCTATGTCAGCCATGAAGCCACAAGCCCCTCGGATTCTACTGTCTACGGTCACACTACCCCTCCTACGTGCAATGTTTACGTAGCGCTGAATGTATTGTTAATGCTCAGGATGCGAAAGTCGAGCGGATTAAGTGGCTAATATGTCAATTCCACGTAGCCTCATGATGCGGATAACCCAAACCTGGGGCCAAGGAGGGCATACATATAATGAAGAGGGGTGGGGGACACGCGTACTAGCGTATTCGAGGACGAACTGGCCCCGATGTACGGGCATTGATGGCCGGTACGAGTGCACATGTCAGAAAGCAGAAAAATATAATGATTTTACAGTCTTCATACGTGGGAGGACGCCAGTTTTCCGGGCTCAGTTACGGAGTACTCCGTCGTTTCTGCACCTGACTGCAAACCCCATCACACGGGATTTTTGCTCTCTTTTACTACGGGACGATCCGCGCAGCCGAATCTACATGGATGTATCAACCGCCATCCAATCGTGAGAGTCAACAGTACTGTTTCCACCGCCGGATCGACGCCTATGGCATAGCGTGAATCCTTCCAGTGGGTGAGCCCAATTCCTAACGCTTATTCGTGCATCGACGCAGGGAAGAGGGGGACACAAACAAGCGCTTCAGAAACACAGTCCCGTCGGCCTGTCCGGTCGCTTATCCGCGACTCCACCTACAACAGTGAACCATGCCGTGGCAATAATAAGGGCCCCGATCTCGCTTTTCTTTTCTAGAAGGAGCCAATCCAAAAGACCACAAGGGCCATTGTCTCTCTGAGGCGCAATTTCCAATTTGACATGGTCCTGACTCGTTCATGTGGAGCCCTGTTTAGCCCCGCTGTGGGTTTTCCTAAGCTTCCCTTATAATTAAACCTGGACCTGCCCATATTCTGGTTCCTTTCTCCCCCTTCCCTTCTCTTATTCTCTCCCTTTCCTCTCCTTTCACCCCCGCATCCCGGGATTCATCCAAATATGAGTGATTCCACGGGAAATCCAATTCTGGATTATGTTCAGCTGTTGACCACGGTAAAGAAGGGCCTGCCATTCGGTCTACCTGTTTGCGTACTCCCTTCCCACGCCATCTCAACCACGGCTCAGCTCGCCCAGCTAGCCTCGGAGCTCGGCCCCCACATCGCATTGCTTCAAGTTCAAGCCGAAAACATCGAAGATTGGGGTCAACACACCATCGATCAGCTCACACATTATGCCAAAAAACATGGATTTATTCTGTGGGAGGGAAGCCAGGTTCTCAATTCGACGGTCAATTTCATGGGGCGAGGATTAGCCAACATGGAGACCCGCAAGGTTCTAGCCGACTTCATTCATAACAAATACACCAGTGGGTTATTGAGGACTGCTCAATGGTCGGGCTTGGCTATTTCATGGGCGCCGGGAGTGCCTTATGACCAACAAGAGAAGGACCTTCTGATTCCATCCCTTCGCAAGGCCGCCCGCGCGGCCGTCGCAGCGACGAGCAAAACCATCCAAACCGAGATCTCTGCAGACAGCGAATCGATCCCCGAGGACGAAGAAGCTCCCTTGTCTCCACCCTCGACAAACGGCTGGCCCGAGTTTATGGGGGACAATGTAGGCTACGCATTGCGCAAGCTATCAACCATCTCCGTTACCGAATCTGTCACAATGCAGCCTCATGTTGAAACAGATGAGGGCATCCCTCCTCCACCTCTCCTCGCCCGTGGCATGACCCTCTTCCTCCCCTGTTCCGTCGATACCGCTTTCACACACGAATTCCGTCAAAGCACGATAGCCGCCGCATGCGCCAACTCAGATTTCGTGGCTGGATTTATCACCAGCGAGCCATTCTTCCCAAATTACCGTGGCAATAATTTGCTAGAACTTGCCTATGAAGATGGTCATGGCATTCGAACCGAGGAGGGTGGTCACAATCTCCTCAATAACTCCCCTTACATGGACCAGGATATCACTCTCGCATTATTCTCTCTTTTACCCTCGGAGCTCATCCGTGACTATCATGACGATTATAAAGAGACTCTTGACACAGATTCGCAATCTGAAAGCGTCGCAAAGTTGTTCTTTGTAATGGAGCGCGCTTTGAAGATGCGAGAAGCCAGTCGCAAACAGAAAGAAAGTGGACCTCATGAAAACATCGATCAACCCAGTCCTGAGATCTTCCAGGTGCCTGTTGTCATTCTTCCTTAAGTGCGCCCGGTTACTTTGCCGATCTTCAATGCCCTTAACGTCCTGTCAATAATGAATCACGTCAAACCTCATCACATGCGCATTGTATTTTTATTTTTATTTTCAAATATAGATGGGGCGTTTGGTACAAAAGCCTTCATATGCTAATGTCAGTCCTTGGAAGCACATTGACAATCCGTTACTGGAGAGTCTGCATGATACCTAGAAAGGCGGGCTTGTGGCAAACTTTCATCAATGTACCTATACCTCATAGGTCTGCAATAAATGGAACATCGAAGCGGTGGATTATTTGTACTCATCAAAACGTAGCAGATGCGTCTGAAAATCCTTTCAAGAACTTTAAGTGACACAAGCAAGATTTGATTCAGGCATATAATCGGAGTATATATCCAACCTTCACTTTGTTACAGTCGGTCAACCTTGGAATGAATCTAAATGAGGTAAGTTTAAACGAGCTGCATGCAGGGATCCCTGCATATGACGGTCTAGATTCGACATTAACATGATCGGCGCTATTCCCGCATAGCCAAATTTCATTACGCATCACGCTACAGTAGTCGCCTGAGAGACTGCCAATGTGGGTCACGAATCCGAGGTTGTGCTAATCTTGTTCTCGCCCTAACATTGGGATCGACGGTGCCTAATTGTCGGAAACATAAAACAACGTCTGTTTCTACTTCCTGGCAATTTAAAAGCCGTAGCCCGAGCGGTAAACACAGTTGTGGCATTCCATAGGTGAGACAGTAGCGCCCCGGGCTGTGTTTTAGAGGACATTTGGGAATCAGATATCAGAAAGCCACAAAAATGACCTTGAGATGGAAAGTTTCTACCAAGTTCATGCACCATGCGGGCGATGTAGGCAAATGCATTTGATCTAAATCCTTACCAAATGACTGTGATTTCTTTTGTTTGTCAATCAGGCGCACAATGGATTCCACACCCCCTCTTCTCCCTATGTCCCCCAATAACTAGTCTTAGCACTAAATAACGCTGATAGGATATGATTCTCATCACATTTTTCATCACATTCAGTAGAGTCATATACGTCATATACTCTGAATGAAAACCTATGAGATTAGGTTTTAGAAAATATGTTGTTCTAGCTCCCCCTCCAAAGCCTCAAGGATTTCCAAATAAGCACCTATAGCCATCATGAAGTCAGTAGGTAGCCCAAAGGTAGATGTGTGAGTTTCTGGAGATGGCACTTACCTGCAGCTTTCCATCGAACATTCGCTCGACGAAGCATGCGTACACATATATCTTTCCCTGTACCATATTGACCATCCTTCTTTTCCAAAGCCATCCATGCTAATGCCGCACACGCTCTATAAATACAATGAAGCACTAGTGGTGAGATGGAGTCGATAGAATCTGAGAAGCGCTGTTCCAATATCTCGACAAAGTGCACGATTTGGCAAGCAGTATTTCGTAGCATGGTAAGTGCCCGTGCTGTGCATTCACGGTATATTGGTATGGCATCTCCCTCGGGCTGCTTACCCTCTGAGAATGAGTCGCAGCTGTGGAAGTCGCTGATTTTCATGAGAGAACTAATAGCTGTATTTCAGTCACGGTCAATGAGGACGAGCTGATGTGGGTTCTCACCTCAAGCAGAGTGCTGCTGCGACATTGAAGTCTCCTGTCATCTCTGAGTTATCGGTCAACAGAAGGAGAAGTGACGTCGTGGTTTGGCTTAGTAGCTCTACGTCTTCGAGAACAAACTTTGCTACGAGTTTCTCGTCATTGCAGTGTCTAATCGTACGTCCGAGTAAATTAGACGCTTGTGCCATGCGTGCGAAAGGACTGACTGGTACACTGGTCGGGGTAGAGAGAAACAGTCTCTCAGGGGGAACCATTTCCTGTCGATGCATCAGAAGAACCATACAGATTTATATGACCCTTTGAAGAAGAGCGGGAAGGGTAAATGAACATACACCTCCGGCCCAAGCCATCTCATCCGCCGGAATGAAAGCATCGTTGGATTGATCCTCCGTACACAATGGTCGATTGTTTCCTCCGGCTGTAACATATCTTGAGGTTTCAGTTAGTAGGATTCTCTAGAATGCGGAAGTGCTTCCAGACCTGTCAAGTATAATAATAAACCACCACACCCTCTGTCTCTCTTCCCAATCCAGCCAATTGCGTGGCTTCTTTAGAATTTGGGGAGCATCTTTTTTATGAATGCCCAGGGAGATTCCTTGTCTGGCACAGGCGCCAACTGACGTATAAGCAGCAGGAAATATACCATGACCCAATTCATAGACTGCAATTAGTAAACCGGCTTGCACTTTCAGCAACGAATATGTGCCGGCCATCTCCAACGCGAAGCAAAATCGCTTAGTGGATATGTATATTGGCAATCGCTCTGCATCATCATAACTCGGCACTTGCTGGATGAGCCGCATAGAAAGTAATAGTAGCGCCAGATCGGATCTCATTTCCGTTGAAGCCATATCAAGAAGCCTCTCCAGCCTCGATCGATTTATAATCGGCATCCAGGCATCAAAATTGCCATAATGCTGAGATATCATCATTTCAATGTCAGATCGGGACCCGAGAACATCGGATACTTCCCTAGGAATGGGAGCGTCAGAAGCGATGACTGGTGCACTGAGAAACTCTGAGATATCTGCATCCAGGAATATTGATCGCAGGAAGAACTTGTGCGAAGGGGCATCATCACTCGTGCGGGTGGTCAGCGCTGACTCGTAGCTTGTAGTGGATGACGGTGTCCGACTCTGTGCCATGAGCCGAGCAACGAGCTCTTCCAACTCTTGGATCCTGGCCTGGGAATCTTTGGGCGAGTGATCAGAATAATCACATTCTCGACCCATCCTATTGATTAGTCCAGTCTGAGTTTAGTCATCTTGAGATCTGCTTATCGATATATATATTTTAGCCAGCGGCTGGTCGATGCGCACCTTTTGCATAATGAGCAGCTGGGTAGGCTTTTGTCGCAGCGACGCTTATTCTTCTTGCACCAAGCGCATACTCGAGCGGCCGTTTCTGCGTGCCAAGCTTCATCCATGATATTCAAATCGAGATAAAAGATGGGAAAGAAAGGTAATGGCGAATGATGGGCGGTCCAAGATAGAGCGGCCGGAGCGGCCGCTTCTCCACTTTTCTGCGTCAGCGTATTTATGGTTTTGTGCGGCGCTGACAGTTAATCCCCTAACTCCGGGTCTGACTCAGGAACTTGCCCCTTTGTGCGCCCGCCATGTCAGACTTCTCACTTCCAAGTGCCCTTGCGATAGTAAGGCAAGCAATCAAGCCAAGATAACCGACAGGCTTCTTAGAGCCGAGCTTTCTGTGAATATACTACATACAGAGTACAATTTTGAAAACATTGAAAGGAGTATTCATTAAGTTCTAACTATTTTTGTGCACTACGAAGCCCATCAGTCGTCGAAAACCGACGTTACTTATTATAGGTGAATTCCCAACAAGCTCGACCCCCGAGCCGGACAATTTTCCATCAAACTCGCCAGTAGCTAGTCCCGTCAAAAATGTTCCCAATGGTCTTGTCGGGCTCTGCATTCCTGACCAAATACACCGTATGAATGGCCCTAGTCCGGCGTACACGACTTGTCTTAGACCAGTTTGCGGCGGAATCCAGGGTTTGATTTCATCATGTGCGGCGAAGTCAATGAATGCAGGACGCATAGAAATAGCATGGAAGCGAGGTGATTCCTCTTGCATCTTGGCAAGGGCAAGTTCAGTCTCGCCTTTCACTCGGCCAAAAATTGGTGTGGCAAAACCCGGATTGTGAGTTGCGCCTTCTCCTGAGACATAGACAAAGTTGAAGTTCTCCGATGGGGGAGCCAGACTTTCAAAGTCTCGAGCTGCGGAAAGGGTCATGGTCTTTGTGATGCGGATGTAGTCTCTGTTCAAACATTAGATTATGACTAACTTGCATGTTGCATAACACTTACTCTTTGTTCACATCATTCTGGCTAACTCCCATAGCCCACACGCATCCAGTTGCTCCACTCAATTGGCCTAGCACTTTGCTATCAAATTTTGCAAAGTCTTCAGCAATGACCACGTTGATTCGGTCATCGCTATTTCCTTGAACCATAGGCACAGGCCGACGACTAAGGATTGAGATCTTGCTAATCCCCGGGTTCTTGATCATAGCATGGAGAACAGCGGATCCGACGAGACCCGTTGCCCCTGTAAGGATGATATGCATGCTGAAGGTTCGAGATTTGCGAAAGAATATGGGATGAAAGTGATGATATAGAGAATAGAATGCAACAAGGACCACCAAGCTTATATAGGTTTGTGCAGCGAAATCTTTGGTAATCAAAAGGCGGCATCTAGTTATCAAGGGGTGGAGTCAACCATTCGATTTCGGGGATAGTAGAGCGGCCGCCGTGACCGCAGCCACTTCCCTTCCCTTGGCATAGTGGGGCGGGCGGCCGCATACATATGTAAAGCCTGAAGATCCAAGTCTTGATTAGCGCGTTAGTGGAGTGATGGAACATGCTAGCACTCAAGACAATGAGACAGAATGATACATGTTATCTGTATGTTTCATAGGTTGATCAATGTTCCGGATCATTTAGTTTCGATAGCTCGTTCTTACAGTTGCAGCACGGAAGCGCTCCCGGACCGTCATTGAGATCAACCAGGACCTTGATCCAGATGATCGAAAACTATTGATTCAGTGAGGCGCGAAGATTATTGGGTGTCCGTATATAGGCTCTTATCACGCATGAAGCGTACAAAGACTTGGAGAAATCGACACCTTATAATCCAGGTGTCTATCAGCCTTCGAACGATATCGGATCGGAAGAGCTTTATACCGGGCCAATGAACATCACGTGAAGTACCATATCATGGCCCGTGCACTACTGTGCTAAGTGGCTATCCAGAACCATGTGTACTTACTTCAACGCGTCCACTGATTTCTTTTCTTTTGTTTTACTCCTATAGCGTGCCTCATGTTCTAACTCTCAGCTTTATTGATTTTCGAGTGCACCTATCGTTATTCTACATTGTTCTTGACTGAAGACCTTGGTCAGGATCTGAATAGCAATGACATCAAAATCCCCAGGTTCATTCTCACAGATTCCGCCAAAGGCTACTGGCCCTTGGAAGTCTTCACTGGCGATAGATCATGGGCTGAACGCATCGGGGGTGATTCCCGCAGGCTCAGAGGATGCCGAGAGCAGTGCAATCTCTCCGATAATAGTTTCACCCAATGGCGATTTGATCATTGAGTATGCAGATACAATTCCAACGAAGGGCAGTGTGTTCTGGCAAGTTTCGCGTGATATGCTGGTTCGGAACTGCAGTTATTTCAGAGCTTTGTTGGATTTGAATAAGTTCTCCGAGGGGGCGAACCTTGCACAGCAATTGAAATACATCGAAATTAGCACTGAGTCGAAACCAGCGCTCATCCTCAAAGATAGCCCAGCTCAGGTTACTTTGCCCGTGGTTGGAATCACTGCAAATTCTACGACTAGTCTTTATGGTGCAGATGTCCTTGGCCTTTTCTTGAAGATTCTCTGTCTGGAATCGATGGATGACTCTGTCAGGAACCTCTTCAACAGTGCCTTGAAACTTGAGCCGCCCTCAGTCATTGCAAGACTTATTCAAGTCGCTGATTCCTTCAATGCTCCAGACGTCATTGAGTCGGTCCTTCGTTCGGTTGGTTATCAATACGGCAAAAAAGGGAGATCCTCTCTATGTTCCTTTAGCACTGCACTCCTGAAGATAAATGAAGATCGCCTGCGACAGATCGCCTTGATATCCAAGATTCTTAGAGACTACGATGTCACTAGAGTCATGACCCATACACTCATCCTGCTTGGCTCGAAGTACTGGCATAATGGGCCACACCTTCCAAATCGCGACTTCCTTCTATGGCAGTATCTACCCGATGAAATCGAAGGTACAAATTTCTTGCTCACTTCTTCTATGAAAATAACTGACTCTTGTGATTCTTTACAGAGGAGTTGTATTACCGGCGGCGTTGTATCATGTCAACAATTACAGATTTACAAGCATATTTCCTCCGCGCCTATGGCGTATTAGAGGACACCAACCCCCTACCCTCGGTACCAGCTCAGAGATCAATAGCTATGGCGTTTGCTACATCCCACAAACGTCAATTCCAATGTAGAGCAGGGCTTGCGAACGGAAGCGAATGTGACATATTCCAAGCCGGCCAGCTCATACGTTTTTTTGCCATGCGCAGCAAAACAGTATTCCTTGGGTCAAATCTAATTGATCCTGAATTCAATACAGACCCCGGAAGTCAAGGTGAAGACGGGCAAGGGAACCAATCAGATCTCTTTGATTTGTCTGATATCATTGCCATACTTACAACACTGAAAGAGTTCCCTGACTATCAGGTCGATGCCAATCATGGAAGCTGTGGCATCAAACGCCGAATCGTCCCAATTATTCCTTCCATTGAGAACCTGCTTCTAAACCCCAAAAGTCTTATTGGGCTCGACTATGGAAGATGGTATGATGCATTTACCCGCCGAGCAACCGAATGGAGAACCGCCCAAAGAGCCTACTGCGTCGATATTCGGCAGTCTTTGATTTATGCCGTCCATGATTCGGAAAAGGGGCCTCATCGTATTCTCCCTCCTGCGAACAGAGATGCGAGGCTTTTGTTCACCGCACATAAACGTAACTGGGAGGCGTAAGACCAGTTTGTGATGAACATCTGGAATAAAGTCTACGTTCCTCGCCTATTACGTGGTGTAACGCCATTCGCGGTTCTTTCCTTCACTCTTACGCCAGTTCGACTAGAAATGATGCTATGATGATGTCCCTTGACCCATCAAGACTTATGGAGAAAAGACCGGTCTAGATTTTTCACATTCCCGCCCATGGTGTCGTCACGGGTGGCTTACATGGCTTTCATGGCTCGCGGAGCGGTTCCTGGGGCCTGCTTTCCCTGGAAATAAACATTCGTGGGTTTGACAATCTGATGGCTGCTTCCTGTGCATATTCGAGTCTTACGAAAAAAATAAATTCATAAGCCTTTGATGAATAAAATGTGTAAGGGTAGCAGTACATTCTTGTCATTCTAAGTAATTCTCGCATGAAAGACGAACTTTTCCCTTCCGTCTCAATTATCAGAATGCATGGTTTCATGGTTTGATACAATATCGAAATGAATCACAAGAAAACACAAGCCAGCATAATTCCAGAATATGGCAATTTGAGCGATAGCGATGAACTTCTATTCAACTCCTTTCTTGTCAATCACCATCAGTGTGGAAACCAAACATCGATGAGGAGATAAATAATTCAGCAGACAGGATCAGGCCAGGTATATCCTAGATCAAAGTCCAAATTCGATCCAGTCGGGAAGAAAGAGCCCGTAATCTGACCTGTCGCAGGATCATAGGGAAAGTAATTATCGTAGGGACTTCTACCAGAGATAGACTTCTCTGGCTTGATGAACTCCAATAGATCCGGCTCGAGATTACAAGATACGGGCATGGCAAGTGGAGTATTAGCCTGGTCCATTGGCGAACATGCAAAGGAGTCCATCTCCGCAGCTAATTCCGCAGCGACTGAAGCATCAGCGATTGGTAGAGATACGGATGGGTCGAAGGCAATGTCTTGCACCGTTTGTTCTTCTTCGAAAGAGGCGGCATCTGCGAGATCCGTTGCATCGAGAAGTGAGGTAGCGGATGATTCTTCATTGTCGCTGCCTGAGAAGTCGTCGACGTCAATTCCGACATGGGGTACTAGTCGGCGAAGGAAGCCGTTACAGAGCTTCCAGGCTCGTTCGGAGGCCATGTTTGATTTGGATAGCGTTGATAGCCAGTCCAGTGCCTTTTTAGCTGCCTTGGATACCATGATCGCTTTCTCGGGGACATGTTGGGCCCGATAGGCGAGTTCCAGTAGCAGGATTGTGGCAGCTTGCATCAAGTAGTGGAGTGTGCACCACCATGGTGAGATGCGGTGCAGTAGTGCCGCGTCAGGCGTGTCCGGGAATAGGGTTAGCATGTGACATGCGGACTCGACACACTCTGCGGCTGTTTTGCTGCAGAAATCGTGGGTTTTATCGCCCTCGGCTGGGGATGGGTCGAGTCGACAAAGGCAGGGACGGGTAATACCGATTTTGGTACTGTAGAATAAAAAGGCGAGACCCATTCGTTGACCGAGCGGGCACTGTGATGTCTGCGTAGAGGTGAAATCATACGCGGACGGAAGGTTCATGAACCAGGAATCAATCTCGAGCATTAGACTCTGGATTGCAAACTGGGTGCTGGCCCATGGTGACTGTAGTGCCTCGGGGCTGTACAGTTTCACCGTCATCCGCTTGGCTATAGTGTTGAGAGATGTCAACTGTAAAAAATGCAACGAGACACACGGTGGTAAGCTCTTAAGATACTCTACTCGACTCATCTTTGTGTCAGTCTCCATAGGTGTGTCGTTGGTGTCAGAATCGGCGGTAGACTCCAGGCTGGCCGCGCTATTATTGAGAGACATCCGGTCCAAGGGGCTTAGTGCAGCCCGTCCCGTGGTGCTGATCAGTTGCGCGACCTCCTCTCTCTGGAAGTCACTTTCATCGAAGGGCACGGGAAGAGGTGTGGTGCAGCAGTTGTCAATGATGCAGGACGGACGTCCAGTCATGACAGAAAGCAAATGGTCGACATTGTACAGAGACCACCAAACACGATAGCGGATCTCTTTGGATGTATCAGAGGTGCAGGAACCCACGTTCCGTAAATGTAGACCAAGTGCCAATGCTCCTCGAACAGCACTTCCAGACAATTTCCATGCTCTGAGATGGCTATCAGTATGATGCCTCAAATCGGGGCTATGAGGGGTGAAGTACCGGTTAATATGTCCCGACGAAATCATGTAAAAGCAAGCAAGGCCTTCGACTTGCAGCTGTTGCAGATCAGGATGGTGCAGAAGCTGGTCTTCCAAGCTCAAAGCTCTTGCTCGTGCAAAGTAAAGCTCATGATCATCTTCCCCTTCTTTCCAGTCTGCATTTGTCAACTGTCCATATTTCGCTGCCGCAGCGAAGATTAAATTGAGTATAGCCAGCCACTTATCCCCAGGTTTTAGCGTTGGTTGACTGAAAAAGACCTGAAACTGAGAAACAAAGGTAGAAACGCCAATGATTGGGAAAGACGGATGCACCGAGCCAAGATAAGCATTAAGAAGCTTTGTAGCAGTTTCCCGTGACGGGACAGTATGGGCATCAACTTGGTCCCTTCCTGGAATATCCATATCATCGAGATAGAAGTTTGCTGACGCCATCAAGGCGTCAACAGGATTATCAGGTCGAGGCGTCAAAGTGGGCGACGGTAAGCCATTGTCATCGCCTGAATTCGACATACTTGCAGACCATGCTTCGCATTCACTGTTGACCTCTTTGCTGAGCTTCTGAAGCCAATTGATCTCAGAGCTCTTTCCAATGAATCCGGTTGCCCGAGCAGTTTCATCTCTATTGAAGTCCTCCTCCGTATGATCGACAAGATCTAGAGGAGTAGTGGACGAGGGTCGAGATGGCGGTGGCTCTGAGTCCCATGAGACATTGTGCTCTCCAGCTCCATTTCCATCACCATTCAAAGTAAGATCAGGAGCAGCGCCCTTCCTTTTGTTAGACAGATATTGCGCTGCTTTAAAGATATCAAGACGCTTACCGCTGTCAAGGCAATGTTAACAAGCTGTTCGTCGGAGACACCGAATCGACTACTTAGTCTCTTGATAACGTCCTCGTAAGCGTGTACCTTGGCTGATAAGCTAGCTAGCTGCCTGTTCATACAGAACAGTCAGTCGACTAAAACCGTAACAATTAAAGTTAGAATTCCACTGACCGTTTGGACTTCTCTCGCTTGCCATCTGTATAGCAGCAGATGATGCCAGCCTCGCGGCAATTGCGGCACCCCGATTTGTCTCCAGTGCATTTAGTCTTTCGCTGTCGGCATGACTCGCAAGCTCGACGGACATGTCGACGATGGAATCTACCAGGAGAGGTGAATGCTGACTCTGCTCCTTCAGCAAGCCGTGGGATAGCCATTTTTTTAGTTGCCAGTTCGGAGTCTGTCCTTTGCAAAGAAGGGATGGGGGTGTCCTGGAGCAGTTGAATCAGACTAAGTTTCAGCCATGTTTCTTTGTCATAATTTGCATACCATGCTCGAAAATTGGTTGCACGTTTCCGCATCGGCACATGATAGCTTGAATAGGCTCTGCTGTTCCGTCCATGATGGAAGATAAATGCTACTCATCATGAAGAGATTAGAGGTTATTCTATGCCGGCGTCTGTTCTAAAGTAACGTGCGCGGCAGATTAGTATGGTACATTTGTGGTGTCAAGAGCTTCATTGGACCAATTTGCTCACCTTGTGTCTTCAATGGCGAAGTCCGACATTGCCGGCATCAAATTGGCAATGAGGCAAGATGGCGGGAACATCTGGGATTATAAAGACGTTGGCAGATCCGTCCTATGGAAGGATTGGTACACTACCTACTGGAAACGAACTAGTTTGGGTCTGCTACACTTGATCCAAACTCTCTGTGCAATTAATCTTCTAGCGATGACATGGACAGCTCGGGAGCATCTCAAAAGTCGGCCAATTTAGCCACTGAGCAATGTAAACAAGCGTCTATAACATCGATTCGCCTTAGGAACCAATAAACAATGAGGCGAATTTGAGGGCTTTCCACGAAAGGTCGATCACGCTATTTGCCATCGACAGCAACATAACGGCGCATGTTACAGTCCAGGGCTTTTGATCTGATTGTGCCCACATATTGGCCAGACCATGGAATCTGTCCCCCAGTATCTATCCACTGGCCGCGGTACCTTGTTTATCGGTTTTTGAGACCGACAGGCTCTGAGTTCCGAGCGCTATTGGCGGAAGCAGATGGACCAGCAGCTCTTAGGGACATTCGAAGAACGGCATATTGCGACGTGCTTTTGTTTCGGACGTGGTGGTATCGGCTTGAATAACAAAGCCTTTCTAGTTAGGGAAAGTGCTCGCGCTACGCTCGAAGTAGCTGCCATGGCCTAGACCGCGGAGGAAAGTCAATCTGACGTTACTAGGTGGCGTCGAAGCTTGTTTATGTCCCTGGTTGGTGTTTGGCTTCAGCATGCCTGATTCGGTAGTGACTGTAGTAGACCATGGGTGAAGAACGAGGTACTGGAAATTTGTTAACTCAGTCTTGGGAAGGGGTATCCCGAACGAGAAATTTTACTGTGTACTTGGAAACCCAGAGGATCCGAATGGTCATAATATTGACGTCGTAGATTACGCGGTAATGATTGAATAGACCATCACTGCAGAAAGCGATTGGGTTACGGAGATGTTATGGACCACAAGATCACGGAAGTCAACTTGAAAGTCTAGTTAAAAGTGTCAATTTTGTGTAGAAATAGGGCACGGCCTTAGCCAAGGGTCTTGAGGACAATAAAATGGGCTTTGAACACGATCTTAGAAGCAAATTGGCAGGAAACCACAATCCGAACGTCATTAGTATCCGACTCTATACAATGCACTCCTCGCATCACACAATCACGAACTTCTCCGCTACACTGCGGACATCCTTGGAGAAGCCGGCACTCTCACCCTCCATCTCCAGCAAAGACACGTCGGTGACATCAACGTCCACGAATGGCTTAGACTTTGTGAAGCGGACGCTCATGGGGAAGAACTGATCTTCATCACCGTCAGTAGTCTCGAACTCGAAGCTACCAGTGGGGTTCGACTCGTCAACAGCACCGAGGTTCCAGTCAAGGCTGTCACCTGAGACCTCGTATACAGCATCAAAGCTGGCGACTGCAGGCTCCGAGTCACCGTACGGAATGGTGACAACGACGTCACGCAGGCTGTCGCTGCCGGTGAGCTCATACTCGACAGTCACAGTAGTCGAGTCGGAGCCCTTGTTAACCCACACGGTGAATGTGATGGGGAGAACATCGGTATTGTCAGCAGAGCTAGCCACGCGCCACCGCAGAACGCCAATCGCGTTGTTAGTGGGGAACCGCTTCGAGGTGTCCTTGAGTTGAATTATGGAGGAGCTAGTGAAGAGGGCCTTGTCCACATTGGGGTGGGTTCTGAATTGGGCACCATGGGTGGGGTTGGCCTGTAGATCGAGGCGCAATTTTGTGAAAGCCGGGTCCGAGATGCGGAGCTGAAGGTCACCCTTGACTTCAAATTCCTTAAGGGCACCATCGCGGGTAAGGGTTGCGGAAATAGTCTCGGCAATGGTCATATGAACAGGCTCGCGGTCCGCTGTAAGAGATTCGCGGGCGGAAGCGGATTCTTGCACAGGGGTAGACACTTGTGGTGTAACCAGGGGGCTATCCTCCTCAGGCTCGGGACCCATATCACCTCTGACCTTCTCGTAAATATCGGTGGCCTTGGACTTCTTGCCAAGTTGCATACCCTTGCCACGGGTTGGGAGGGGCCTAAAGATTCAAATTGTTAGTATTATGTCCGAAAGAGAATATTCTGCATAAAAGCACAACGTACTTGGCGAAAGTCTTCTTCTTCTCCGCCTCATAAGAATCATATGTATCCGGCACTGATGGGCGGGAAGGGGGTGTGTAGACTGGATAAGAAGGGGTCCGCGGGGCTGCGCTACGGCCTGAACGAGCAGCTTCTTTACGCTGCATCTCCAGTTGCTTCGCCTTCCGCTTCCGCTCCTCGCTGGCCTCCAATTCCTTGTTCTATTCACCGGTGTCAGTCCGTAATCGGCGGCGTTGTCAAGACCAAAACATACCCGCTCAATAATCTCCTGGATTCTCTCTTCATGACTCTCCATCTCCAGGAAAGTCTTGATCTGAGACAAAGACAGGTTCTCCCGGTAACCCAGTGTCACCAACTCATCGAATGCGCTCAGCAATTCGAAGGAATTGCGCAATATCTCGCGCTCGTCTAGGCTCTTGCAAATGCTGGTGGTAACCTGGGCAAAGAGGTGCAGGCTATCAATGTCTTGGAGGATATTGGATTGGCGGTTGGTGATCAAGATAATATACAGCTCATCCAATGGCTGGTAGACGAAGCGCACGTTGTCTTGCTCGACGGTGGTGTGTTGGGTGCCCGAGTCCGCCAGTTTGGGGAACGAGGCGAGAAGAGCCTCAATTCGTGACCGGGGGATTTCGCGGAATTGGCGCGAGAGAACAGCTTTGCCTCCGCGGGTGCATATCGACGCTGCGAGAACGACCTGTTGAGAGAGTAGAACTGGTCAGTTCAGGTCATTGCGGGGAGGGAGTTGATTGGGCAGAAAGGGGTGCGTATATAGTTTACCATTGTGTAATTGTAGTGGTAGTACTCTTAAGAAACAGGAACTGCGATACGTGACTTTGAAGTGGTGGTGGTCGGAGTAAATCCAAATTCACGACGCCCCTGTTTGGTGTTTAGTTAGATCATCAGCAAGCTACTCTGTTCTCTTTCACTGCCTGGTCCGTGCTCACCGCTTCCCCCCTTCGCTTAGTCGTCAGGCAGTGAGCGACTTTCTATTTTTCTTTCTCATTGTATCCAACACTCTCGCCTGCCCATACTTTTGCTTCTGGTTCTCATGTTCCACTTCGTGATCTGAAACTTGGGTGAATATTTTCAACCCTTTCGAATTTTTCCCATTTCCCAGTCTCCCTATGACCTTCACACTTTAAACGCCGCACCCCCCGATCCTCGCGACACGTTCCGTTTCTTCACTTTTTGACGCGTTTTGTAATGACAACAACATCTTCTCTACTTCCCTCCGGCATGGAGGTTCCTGCTGGGGAGGATCTTGAGATGGCTTCGCCGTACCAAGGTCAGGCCGATGATTTTGATATTGATATCGACCTTATGGAGGATCATGTATCCAACATGGACAGTGACATGATGGGCGCGGACGATTTTCCCAACACTTCCCAGCCCTCTCTATTCCAGAACGATGTAACAGATGATGCCGACATGGTTGATGAACCCTCGGAAGGATCTATGGTCGATGCGGACAACTTAGCCGATGAAGATCCCGACATTGAGGTTCAGTACGATGACGATACCTACGAGGCAGATATGCTGGAGGGTGATGATGTTGAAACCACCGATGTTGCTGTACCCGCCATCAATATCGAAGGTACCCCAAGTATTGCGACTCCAGCTATTGAGACCAACGAGCCGAGCCAGGTTGGTCCGGAAGCGGCCTCAGAAGGTCAAGAGGCTCAGTCTCTACCCTCAGTGGCCATTCCTGTAGAGAATGAACAGCAACAGCAGGAGCCCATTATTGAGGCGCAAGAAATTGTACAAGAAACAATTCCGACTGAAAATATTGAGAATGAACAAGTCCAGCCCCTTGAGAGCGCTGGATCTGTTGCCGACAACGACATCAACAAGGTCGGTGAGCAGACTAATGAACCCGCGGAGAGTATCATTCCGGGCTCCCAAGAGCACCACACTCCTGATCACTCGGTTGAGAAGTTAGAAGAACCCAAGGCCTCTTCCCCGAAGGCAGAGCCTGCCACTGTTGAGCAAGCTGAGACTTATGATTCTAATGAATTAGAACATGAGAATACTCATGATGAAGAACCTCTTCACACAGTCAAGGTCATCTATCAGGATAATGAGATCTCCCTCTTTCCGCCTTTGGAAGGTGATTCAGCCGAAACTTTCTTCCTTCATGACGAAGATGTGGCCTATGACAACGTTGGCAGATTATTCAGCTCTCTTCGTGAGGTGCTTCTGGATAATATTGCCGAGCATGAAACTCTTGTTATTGATATCGATTCTCTTGGTATTCAAATAACAGAGGTACGTTACACTTTCACCCGCAACATTGGTCACAACGCGCTAATATACATTCTAGGACTCGTCTTATACATCCAGAATCACCTTGCACCAGATCTTGGATATTTACCTTCGCCTTTGTCATAACGACGGCATTCACGACCCAGACGCTCTGTATCTGAGCCTTTCCAGTAAAGCAGCTATTCATCATGAACTGGCCAACCTGGACTTCGCTGCCAAAGAAGGCAAGGGTCTATCTCAGATCCACCTGTGGGCTGATTATAATGAAGAAGACCCTGTTGTGGAAGAAGCTGCCGGTAGTCATGAACAATCTGGCGATGAGTTACCACGGGAATCTCAGGGTGAACAGTCCAGCGCACGTGATGGAATCGCTGCATCTCATGAAGCCGGCTTATCTGGTAATGAGGCAACAGGCGAACATGATGGACCTAGCGGCGTGGAAAATTTAGAAGACGATGCTCATCAGGCATCTGGTCGCAGTGATGCTGATGTCAAAGCGATCCCTGGACCAAACCCCACTGTGCCTGAAGATGAACAAGAGACTTACCAAGGAGGGGAGGATCACCAAAACAAACCTGATGGTGCCGAAAGCCACAGTGAAGAACACGACCATGCCGAGGATCCAAGAACCGAGTCTACCGGCGCCGTGGCCTTTGAGGATGCATCTGTGGAAGCTACCCACGATGGTTGGGACAATCATGAAACCTTGGAGCACCATGAGACCAATGAGGACAACCAAGCCCCTGATAATGGAGAGTTTGATGATGACGAGTTTTCTGGTGCTGATGATCTCGAAGTGGCCGATCTTGCCGTTCCTGTTCAAAGAGTAGAAGCCGAGGATCATCACGACGACGGTGCTGAAGGCGTTGTTTCTGCATCCCAGCATGGTGAGGAGCCCACGAATGACTTCGAAGCTACGAAACAACATGACCACGATTCTGAGGACGCTGTGGAAGACAATACCGATCCCAATGCCTATGAGGAGTCGGAGTCCACATTGGAGAACCTGCCCCAGGAAACTTCCTTTTCTGAACAAACCCCAGAGCCTGAGGATTACCTACTTGGGATTGACGAGGACGTGATGCAAACTCCCGCGAAGAATAACCAAAATGAGCAACTCAACAACGCCGGTGATGCGGATGAGGAATATTTCGAAGACGACTTGACCGCTCCCTCTTATGAAGATGGCGGCGATGGTCAGCAAAACTACGAAAATGACTACAACTATGAGCCCGAATTGGACGCCCCGGAGGAACCTGAGTTGGGTGAAATGGATCCCTCTTCTACTGACTCTCATGCTCCTGACAATCTTTCCGTCAAACGGTCCCGTGATGATGATGATGATGAGTGGGACATCACGGAAGCCACGACACCCGACCTCAAGCGTCGGCGACCTTCGTAAACCCATGCTTCCCTTTTTCTGCGCGGCATCGTTGCCTTCCAAGACTGTCTTGGCTGGCAAGCTTAGTCCCGATTTCTCTGGATGCCGTTGCCTTATGGTTTACAACAGTTCCACCATGATTTACTAATTCTGATGATCTTTCAGCAACGGTGACGACCCGTGGGTTTGACTTTTACCATCACAGATAACAACCAGGTACGTTCAACACTGTTATCCTTCCCCCGATCTTGGCCTTCTGGTCTCCTCTTTTCCCCGGCCCTTTACACCAGAGGCGTTTTGAGGTAGTTCGCAACGCCTCGCCTTCCCATGTTATCTCTTTCTCCTGTACGGCGATCGGCATTCATTTTCCCTCTCTCTGCGTGATACCACTTTGATCCAAAAGTTGAGCTCGGCGTTGATGGGAGTTTCGGTTGGGGCGTGTTTGCGATTTGCATCACATAGTATTCGGCGTATGCGTGCAATAGGCTTCACCTATCTTTAGCTCTGGCGCTGAAATGAATTATTATTATTTTCAAACTTATTAGATGAGACTCTTTTACGTGAATAATCTGATGGTGTTCATAATAAAATGGTATCAATAGGTTCATTTATAGACCATGGCCAGCCCAGGAGTCCGACCTCAGGAGTAGGTATGTACTGTACTCCGTATACAGTATATAGCCAGTATGGGACAGATCCCACATAATAATGGGGGAAGAATGGTACATCTCATTTCCCACAATCCCCACAACAGTATCCGGCACTTGTGAAAGTCTGCTCAAACCGCCATTTGGCGAGGTAAGTGGATCCGTGGCTCTAAGTATAGCCAGAGCTGAAAGCGGTGGTGGTGAGATCTTGAAACGACGATCGCCGCCACTTATGACCAAGACCAAACTTCAGGGTCCAAGCATTTATGCAATGCACAAAAGCCCCTACCATAGGGGCATTGGCTCTTTTGTCCACGTTTCAGTAACAGACTACCGTTTAATAAAATGATAAACTCGTCATCTATTCCGTAGGCGCTAATAAGAAAGCCAAAGTAGACCCATTGCTAGCATTGAAACTAGGCTAGAATACCTACTCAGCCGTTGCTCTTACGCGTCCCGATCGGCCCAGTCTCGAAACGGAACCCCACCGCACGCAGGCAACGCAGGCACCAATCTTGCCTTTACACCACCTGGCACCGCAATCTCCATCCCCTTACTCATCCACCACTCCTGCAGAAATCCCGGGCGGGCTCGTTGTTTCTGTCTCTCGGTCGCTTCCTACTTCGTCATACACTTCCCTTCGTTTAGTCGTTCCTTTCCGTTGCCCCCCCTCCCCCGGTTACCAAGAGCTGGCTCTGGAGGCCATTCGACAGTAGGAGCATCGGCTCCTCAGAGAATATCACCGTCAACATGCTTCCAGACAAGTACGTGCGCAATGCGCTTCCCCGGATTCTCGCCTTCGATGCGTTGGGGCCAAGGTGGCCAAATGCTAACAATGCGCGCGGAACAGATATGTCGGGCTAATATTGGCCATCCTATCAACAATGGCCATTGGTACGTGAATTTCCTACTTCGAAGTGTCTGAGAGAAACTAACTAATGCAATTCACAATCAGGCACCAGTTTCGTTATTACCAAAAAGGTTCGCCCATCCTCCGAAATCGCCGACCGATGCACCCAAACCTGCGTGGGATGGGGCGACAAGGGACGGGTACGGTTGTTTAGATAGTAACTGCTAACGCGCTCAATGCAGGGCTTGATGCATGCTTCCGAACAACATGGCTTCGAAGGCGAAGGATTTTCATACTTGAAAAGTCCTATCTGGTGGGGAGGCGTCATCACACGTACGGACATCATCAACATTCAAACTGGACCGCGGAGCTGGAATCGCTGACATACGTTTACACAATAGTCGCCCTTGGAGAAATCGCCAATTTCGCCGCCTATGCATTTGCGCCCGCGATTCTGGTGACTCCGCTTGGAGCGCTGAGTGTTCTGATCGGGTAGGCACTTTCGCTCCCTCGGGTGGCTGGGGCCCTGCTGACAATCATCCCAGTGCGGTTTTGGGATCATATTTTCTCGATGAACGGTTAGGGAAGCTGGGTAAACTAGGCTGTGCCATGTGTCTCCTCGGCTCTGTTGTCATTGTCCTTCATGCGCCTCCTGACAAGCCGGTTGAACGAATTGATGAGATGCTGGCCTATGCAGTCAAAGCACGTATGTTCACGCCTTTCCCTCCATACTTCCATTATGTTTGCTAACTCGGAGGTCTAGCCTTCCTATTATACTGCTTGTTCGTGGCGGTCTTCGCAACGGTTATGATCTATCGAATCGCCCCGTTGTACGGAAAGCAAAATCCTCTCATCTACATCTCGATCTGTTCCACAGTGGGCTCGGTCTCCGTGATGTCAATGAAAGCCTTTGGTATCGCGGTGAAATTGACATTCGGTGGTAATAACCAGTTTGGAAATGCATCCACCTATGTATTCGCCATTGTCACCAGCTTCTGCATTCTCACCCAGTTGAACTACTTTAACAAGGCATTGAACTCATTCTCGACCTCGATGTAAGGGAATACTGTCTCAAAGAGAGTGACCCTCCAGCGCTAACATTTCTTGTTCTTTAGTGTCAACCCTCTCTACTATGTTACCTTTACGACCTTCACGCTTTGTGCCTCATTTATCCTTTTCCAGGGATTCAACACTACCGATGCCGTCAACACTATTTCCCTGCTTTGTGGTTTCCTGGTCATTTTTACCGGCGTATACCTCCTCAACTTATCGCGGCACGATCCCGACGGACATGCTCTGGTCAACTCTAAGCTTGATGAAGAGGGAGTCCCGACCGATGGCATCGCAAGCTTTCAAACCCGACGGTCCATGCAGGCCCGCCGAAGCACCGACCCCCATCGTCGGAGTTCCTCCAGCATTGCGTTCCTCAATGGCCACGGGGATCGCGAAGGGCTAATCCACTCGTACGATCTTGAGAATGGCTCTGGCATTGGCTTGGACGATTTGGCAGAAGACGATGGAGAACCAGGCCCGACATTCGCGGCCGATGAGCGCACAGTGAAGCACACCAAGCGAAACAGCCAGATCTGATCGCCTCTGGAGTGGTTTCAAGTCAGGGCTTCCACTTCCTTCACGAAGTTACTACCGCCACGCTCTTCTCCAATCTCTTCCCCATTTCCCACCATCTTCAAGCCTTTTGGCTTCCCTGCATTTGTTTCCTCGCCGAAGCCCTTGTATTATTATTGTTTCCTCCAAAATGCCCGAGTGTAGAGATTATCACTCGGAAAATCTCAGGCACTGGACATGCTATGAATGATTGGATATGACTCTGGTTTCTCTGAATCGCTGATTTCGTTATTCTCTTTTTTTCTTTTTTCTTTGTGTGATTTGGTAATGGGCAGGGTTATCATGTATATACGGAGTGTTTTGACAAGGAATTCCATTTCCCAATAGATTGGCATACAATTCGTCAGGAAGTGGGGCTCCACATCCGATGATGTAGCTTGCAAGTCAGCTGTTAATGGAAGTTTCACTTCCGAATCCCAAAGCTTGACCGGCGCGATCTAGTCTCTCTTTGGCTTGCTTTCTTTCTACTCTCTTTCCTCAGACCCATCTATATCGTTTCTCGAGGCGATTCCTATGCGCGATGCCGGGTTTGTTACGGAAACTCGTCATCGTCGCCGCAGTCGACGGGCTGATTCTGCACGGGCACGGCATAAACGGACCCCGCCATAACAATGGCAGCAATAATGAGGCCTCTTCCATCCGTATTGACTACAAAACGAATAAAATCACTGCCCTGCCCGCTTCCACGGAGGAGTCACTCGAAGATCGCGAATATCTGGAAGCCTACGGACTTGTCGGTAAGTTGAACATGGCGCTTCCCGGGAATCCGCGGGCTATAGCTCTAAATCTATCATTCCTTGATTTTAACACGCAATTAGGTCTGCTGTCTGTCGCGTCATACTCGTTTTTGGTCTCCATCACCCAGCGCCAACAAGTCGCACAGATCCAGGGCCGTCCTGTCTACGCAGTGACCAATGTTGCGATCATTCCTATCTCCTCGCAAGCAGATGCCAACCGCGCAATCACACAAGCACGGAAGGAGGTCTCACAAGGTGATCCTGATCTAGACTCTGACTCCGAAGACGATATTCCGGACCATGTCACGGATCACGCGGAAACGGAAATTGGTAGCGCGCCGACTTCGCCTAATCGGCAGGCAACATTCCATACCCGCGGTGCTAGCGTTGGCAGCATAGCAGAGGATGTCATTGGGAAGCGGGTTCCATTTGGCCGGTTTGCGGCGAATTGGCTCTCACGAAGGAATTTGGGATTGCCGCGGCCTGGAGCGATAACGCAGGATGTGCCTGAGTCGCCCTTTGATGATACCTCTTCACCTGGGACGACCACTCCGGATGTTGAGTCGAAGGAGGATGAAGCTGTGGAGGCCGCTATACCTGAAGATCAGAAAGAGGACATGAAGCCTGGTGAAAAGGACGAGCTTCCTCAGTCCGGTCAAGCGTCTGAGCTGTTGCCTAAGCTGCTGAAATATACGAAGCTGCTCTTTGCGTCGCATAATTTCTTTTTTGCCTATAATTATGATCTGACGAGGCCTTATAATGCCCAGGGAACGCGTACTGAGCGACTTCCTCTTCATAAGGCTGTAGATCCCTTGGTGAGTACCGTTCGTGCTAAATACCTGGTATCTTGCTAACACGGCTCTAGTACTTCTGGAATAAACATCTCATGTTTACATTCATCGAAAATGGCGCTCATGGCTTTGTGATGCCACTATTGCAAGGATTTGTGGGCCAACGAGAATTTACAATCGCCTGTCCTGAGCAAAAGCCAGCTTCTGAGTCTGCAGACGAAACGCCGGTTGAAGCGAAGATTCTTGGCGACAGCCAAGAGGCAGCCTCGGTGGGGACGGAAGTCTCTAAGCGCAACTTCCTGTTGACCCTCATTTCGAGGCGGTCTGTCAATCGACCTGGCCTCCGTTATCTTCGTCGTGGTGTAGACGATGAAGGAAATACAGCCAATACCGTGGAGACGGAGCAGATTCTCTCCGGTCCTGACTGGGACCCTTCCAGCAATGTCTACTCATACTTGCAAGTGCGAGGATCAATCCCCTTGTACTTCTCTCAGTCCCCATACGCCTTCAAGCCAATTCCGGCGCTGCACCATTCCGCTGAAGTCAATCAGCTTGCATTTGGAAGACACATCAGAGAAATGAGCCGGAGATACGGCAAAATTCAGGCCGTTTCTTTGATTGACAAGCATGCGGGAGAATTGAAACTGGGTGAACAATACGAGAGATACGTCGATGTCTTTAATCAGGCCGGTGGTGTTGATGGCACACCACTGCGGTTGGAGTGGTTTGATTTCCACAACGAATGCCGTGGAATGAAGTTTGAAAATGTGTCCCGTCTGGTCGACCGGGTGAAGGAGACACTGGAAGAGTTTGGTTATACTAGCGTCAAGGACGGTGCATCGTCGCTCAAACAGAGTGGTATCATTCGCACTAACTGCATGGATTGCCTTGACCGTACTGGTGTGGCTCAGTGCGCATTCGGCCAGTGGGCTTTGGAGCGCCAGCTTCAAAATGAGGGCATCGCGATTGATTTGGGTGGTGATTCGTCTACGCAGTGGTTCAACACTCTCTGGGCAGATAACGGCGATGCAATTTCCAAGCAATACTCGTCCACTGCTGCTTTGAAGGGTGATTATACCCGCACGCGAAAGCGAGACTACCGAGGCGCGATCAATGACTTTGGACTCACTCTCTCACGGTACTACAACAACATTGTGAACGATTACTTCTCGCAGGCTTGTATCGACTATCTGCTGGGTAATGTCACACCGCACGTTTTCGACGAGTTCTCTATTGGTTTGCAGACCACCGATCCAGGCATCTCGGTTCAAAAGATCCGGCAGAATGCAATCGACACCAGCTGCAAGATCGTTATCAGCAGCCCCTCCGAGGAATTCCTTGGCGGTTGGACTATGTCCACCCCCAGACAACCCAATACGCTACGCACTCTTCCCTTCGAAGAATCTGTCCTCCTTCTGACTGATGCGGCTGTGTATAGCTGCCGTTTCGACTGGGAGACTGACAAAGTCCTCTCTTTCGAACGAATTGACCTGCGCTCTGTATCCCGTATTCACTACGGAACATACGTCACCTCCATCCTAACAGAGAGCCAGTCAAACGAGCGCACCAACGTGGGTCTTGTCATCGTCTACCGCGACGGTGATGAGAACCTCGTACGGGTCAACACCCGCTCCTTGCAAAGCAGTGTCCGGCCAGCGGCCCTTGAAGCATCCAGCAGCTCCACCGGCGAATGGGATCTGGTTTCCTGGCTGCGTGGTACTAAGCGCGCCACTACACGATTTATCGCTTTCAAATCTCTTCCACTAACAAATGCGGGGACTAGCCCTCGCCTCGGGCCTACGACGGGTACTGTTCGCGAACTTGATCGCGTTCGCTCCATCTGTTTGGAAATCGAGCGTGCGATGCTGGCGGGTGATGGGCAGAACAAGGATGTAACATCTGTTGTTGAAGAGTCTGATATCATTTCTTTGGCTGATGCGAAGAAACGGACTGGAATTTTGGAGTATCTCGTTTATGATATTAAGAAGATGGTTTGGGCATGATCATATGGCGGTCCTTTTGTGTAGTTTTCTTTGGTCTGGGGGTCTGTGCAAATCCATAAGCGTTCTGCATGTTGCATCACTCTAGGGCAAATATGATTGGCATGATGTTATGAATGTTGATTTTCCATCTCTATAGGTGAGGTCATACCCCGTGCCCTATAGTAGGTATGTGTCAGTATATATATATGTTCCGAGTGACCTCTCCGCTTAGATGTGCATGCAGAATCGGAGAAATATAAGGAAATCCAACTGAACACAAGAGAAGAATTACTACAGAGACTTGAGTGTCTTTGGATGTTACAGAATATCGCGTCAACTGGGCCAGAGTCTGAGAAGTTCAAATTAACGCAACAGTAGGTTGACTTGCTAGTGAAAACAGTACAGTCGACTCAGGTGGCTACCGCCTTCTCTTTTGTCCAATCGCCCCAGATTTTCGACCTCACTTACAGTGCCAAGTCCGAGTCTTTTCCTCCCTTTTTAACTTTTATTCTCAACCTTGAGTACTGTTTTCTTTGTGGGCGATATTTTTTTACTACCCCCAAGTTCTCTGTTCGTTGCTGAATTTACTTGTTGCAGATCGGACGCGTTGGGTGTACCTCGATCTGGGGAACGAACGAAGTAGGGGGACCGGTTCCCACATTCTTGGCGGGGCTCTTTGTGCCACA
This sequence comes from Penicillium sp. VS I D KN, assembly GCA_019775415.1. Classification (NCBI taxonomy): domain Eukaryota; kingdom Fungi; phylum Ascomycota; class Eurotiomycetes; order Eurotiales; family Aspergillaceae; genus Penicillium; species Penicillium sp. VS I D KN. The sequence goes on from JACWFT010000017.1 coordinate 1,750,597, forward strand.
CGCACTTTTGCACCTACGGTCGCAAGCCAGTCGACTTTAGCACCGCTTCAACATGGATTGGCAACCTCAGGATGAGCCATTGAGGCAGCTGGCCTGCTGCCTTAGAGACTCTCTCAATGGCCAGGACCCCACGCTCCGAAAACAAGCCGAAGAGGTACGCCTATAATAATTTTTTTTGGCTCTGCAGTTCCCCTCCCCCCTCTTTGCCAGGAACCAACGCAAGAGAAAGCGCACACTGGAAATCAGAATGGAGACTGACATAATCGCGCGCTGCTATAGATGCTTGCTTCGGCGACCTCATCCCCAGACTATGTCAATTACATCACCTACCTTTTCTCGACGTCTCAGGTTCCTCCCGCTGTCGGTATGGACGACAACACCTATAGCGTTGTGCGCTTTGCTGCCGCCATGAACATCAAAATGAAGCTTTACATGGCCTATCAGACGATTCCTCCGCAGAGTCTGAACTTTATCCGATCCGCCGCGTTGATTGCCCTGCGAGACAGCAACACACAAGTGCAACGGGGTGCCGGTACTATTATCACGGAGCTAGTGCAGCGGGGTGGACTTCTCGCCTGGCCAGAGGTTTTGCAGGAGCTCCTCTCCTTGGTTGGTAACACCGCGGGTGATGTGTCGATCCCCGCCCAAGAGGCTGCGATGGCTGCGCTTTTCAAGGTGTGCGAGGATAACCGCAAGATTCTGGACCGCGACTATCAAGGACAACGCCCGTTGAACGTGATCATCCCCAAGTTGCTGGAGTTTACCGGACGTGAGAGCGCACGAGTTCGCGCACTCGCCCTGAGCAGCATCCACATTTTCCTCCCGCACCAACCTCAGGCCCTGATGGGTTCGTTGGATCTTTTCCTGTCCCAGCTATTCAACCTGGCGGGTGACCAAGATACTGAGGTGCGGAAGATGGTGTGCCAGTCATTCTCGCAGCTCGTCGAGTTCGCTCCTGAGAAACTTATCCCGCATATGGATGGTCTGGTCAGCTACATTCTTATCCAGCAGCAGAACGGAGAGGACCCCGAGCTTGCTCTGGATGCGGCGGAGTTCTGGATCGTCTCTGGTGAGCAAGAGCGCCTGCAGGCACCACTGGCACCATTCATGCCCAAGGTCATCCCGGTTTTGCTTCAGAATATGGTGTATGAGGAAGACGATGTGATCCGCCTGATGGGCGACGAGGACGATGCTGACACCGAGGATCGTGCGGAGGATCTGAAGCCGCAGTTTGCCAAGTCCAAGGCGGGCCGCCTCGATATGTCAAAATTGGGTGACGCCAATGGTTCGCAGCAACAACCAAGTCAGGAGGAAGAGGAGGGTGAGCTCAGTGAGGGCGAGATCGAAGACTCGGAGTATGGAGACGACCCCGAGGACGAGTGGTCCTTGCGAAAGTGCTCTGCTGCTGCACTGGACGTTTTTTCGAATGTGTACCACGACCCCATCTTTGAGATCATTCTGCCATACCTGAAAGAGACCCTGCGACATGAGCAGTGGCCCAACCGTGAGGCTGCTGTGCTCACTTTGGGAGCTGTCGCTGATGGTTGCATGGACGCTGTCATGCCCCACCTCCCAGAACTCGTTCCATACCTTATTTCTCTGTTGAACGATTCACAACCCGTTGTGCGGCAAATCACCTGTTGGTGCTTGGGGCGATACTCGGAGTGGGCTTCCCATCTCAATGAGCCAGCAGAGAAGCACCAATTCTTTGAGCCTATGATGGAGGGCATTCTCCACCGCATGCTCGACAACAACAAGAAGGTGCAAGAAGCCGCAGCATCTGCGTTTGCCAGCTTGGAAGAGAAGTCCGACGAAAACCTGGTTCCATACTGTGAGCCTATTCTCCGTCAGTTTGTCAAATGCTTTGGAAAGTACAAGGACCGGAACATGTACATTCTTTACGACTGTGTGCAAACTCTGGCCGAGTGTGTCGGAAACGAATTGGCCAAGCCCCATCTCGTGGAGATCTTGATGCCTGCTCTGATCGAGCGGTACAACATGATTCACGACCAGTCTCGAGAAGTGTTCCCGCTGCTTGAATGTCTCGGATACATAGCTGCTTCATACGAAGATGCCTTTTCACCATTTGCCCCCGTTATCTTCCAACGCTGTGTGAAGATTATCTATCAAAACCTCCAGGAATCTATGGCCTCAGTAAACAATCAAACTGTTGATGAGACTGACAAAGATTTCCTCGTTACCAGCCTCGACCTTCTCAGCTGCATCATCCAAGCTATTGACCCGCAAAAGAGTGGAGAGTTGGTGGCCGCCTCCCAGCCGCGTTTCTTCGACCTACTTTGCTACTGCATGCAGGACTCTAACTATGAGGTCCGCCAGTCTTCCTACGCCCTGCTCGGTGACTGCGCCATCAGCATCTTCCCCCACCTGGAGCCTTTCATCCCTACCATGATGCCGATCCTTATCAAACAGCTTGACCTGGATCTCCTGCCAGACGACGATCGCGTCACTAGCTTTAGCGTTCTCAACAATGCTTGCTGGTCCTGTGGAGAGATTGCCGTGAACCAGAAGAAGAGCGACCTTGCCCCGCACGCCGAGAAGCTCTACTACGGTCTCTTGCATATCATCAATAACGAAGAGATTATTGACTCGGTCAATGAAAATGCCGCTATGGCACTGGGTCGTCTTGGTCTCTGCTGTCCCGAGCCGCTGGCACCCCGATTGAGCGAATACGCCACCCCCTTCTTAACGTCGATGAGCAAGATCGATTTCAGCCGCGAAAAGGCTTCCGCCTTCCTTGGATTCAACCAAGTGGTGATGAAGAATCCTCAAGCCATGGAGTCGTGTCTTGGAGTCTACTTCGGGGCCATTGCCGGCTGCGCGAGCAAGTCGCTCTCATCACAGGAGGACTACCGGGACATCCACAGCTCATTCCAGCAGGTATGCGCACTTCCCCTGATTTCAAACAATATTATTCTAACTACCAAACAGGTTCTGCAAGGATATAAAAATATGATACCCAACTTCGATTCATTCCTCTCCCAGCTTCCCGGTCCCGTGGCCCAGAAGCTGCGCACGCATTATCAGGTTTAAGACCCGAGGTTCCGTGATTCCCCCCGTCAAATCGACTTCATCCTTTACGATTGAGATCTACATGCACGATGATGGCTTTATGAAATGCCGAAATGCTTCCTCATGTGCCACCTTTAGGCTACACATTTCTATGGCCGATTGAAGTCCAATGACAATGTCACCTGTCACACTCTCTGCCTCTTCTTACCAATCCAATGCACTGTTTTCACTTTTCTTTGAGCGCTACGGGTTTATTATAGCCCATTGTCATTATGACCTAGAAATAGGAGGAACGAACGGAAGGAATCAGTTACGAAAAATCATTAGGTCAATAATCAAGGCGAGCTGAGCTCTTGACTGGGCGTTTCATTTCAGTCCCATTTCCTGCATCTTCTTTTTCCTGTCAGAGTCGGGGAAGAAAAGTGGAAACCTCCAGATATGTCATTTGACGTATCTACGATGTATCTGATTGCAATGGGCATGGCTATCTGATCATTCTGGCATTTGTTTTCTTGTCTCCCCTTCCCTTGACTTCTCCTGCATGTGGATATGAGGACCGGTTCCTTGGTAGTGTGCGTTGTTTAGCGCTGGCTTTCACCATTTCCCTTATTTAGATAGATAGATTAGATAGGTTCTATGAAAAACAAAAAATTAGGTAGTCTCTTGGTCCATACGCGCAGGGCTTGCTGGGTCCACGGTTCGAAGGCGATGCACTCATCATCACTCAAACTAGATTATAGTCGCAAGCTTGCCCGAAATAGGCGACGTGGCGTTCCTCTCCACTCGCTTTCAGGGTCCAATATCGGCAAAAAATGCCAAGCGAGATGATCCGTCGCCAACGCAGAAGTACTTTCTGGACCTCGCTTCTATCACCCCCACGATAGGCTCGGGTCCCGTGCGTGCTCTCTCTCACTTGCCTCTTTTTGTTGTATGCAGGGTCCCTTGCCAAGACCACGAGGGGCCTTCATTTACTTTTCATTCTTTTCCTTTTCACCGAGCTTTGATCTCCACAAGGTCGGGGTTGATTACTCTCAAATTAACTTTCTCCTAACTACTAAGTAGGCTAGAATTTCCCTATCGACATCCTACCTGCCATAAGCACGGACGGGATGGATCTTCGCGACACCTCGCTTATTTGACGCCCTCGGGAGTCTGAGCTTAACTTCCGGTCGAGGGGTATTGGTCAAGAAGGCACGGGAATTACTACGCCACTAGCCTTTTTTTTTTTCGCCTCATGTACAAGGACAATGGGCTGGGTAATGAATCACAGGGTCTTTGCGTTGTGGCCCGATCTCCGACTACTGGTCTCCCTGATTTCTCCCTGATCCCTGTCGGAGTGAGAGTGGCGATTAGGAGTTCCATTTCTCCTAGGTTTGGAGGCTACCGAGGGCTTTCGGTAAGCTTGACAGGTAAGATTGGGTTATCTACCTGCAGGGAAATGCAGATGGTATACTTTACACCGTACACGTTTCACTCATACCAAATTTAGACGACATGGGCTGAGATGTCATCGGCGTGACAGGTTGCCCAGGATATTAAAATTAATCTCATCTATCAGGGGCTATACTCACCAGTAGACATGTATGGGGGCGATTTTCAGCCGTGCAGCGGTGTGACAATCTTACAGTCTGACTCTGTCCTACAGTAGCCCACTTCTCTGGAAATACCAAAGCTCGCCACGTACAAAGTACCTTGTACCTGTAGAGGGTGGAGATGACTTCTGGAATCCAATCATATTGAACCTAGAAACAATCCATGTAACGGAGCCGTCCATTCTCATTCTTGATGCAGTCCGCCAGGTTCACAACGTCCATATGCTGACCACCTTCATCATCATCCAACGCGGCATGAAGCATGGGCTCATGGGTTGGACCTTCAAGTTTGAGGAACACGTCGGACGCATGGTCAGAGAAGCCTTCGGCGCTCCAGGCAAATTTACCTGCAAGGGAAAAGTCCGTTATTGACTCAAACCTTCTTCAGTGGGGGTGAGGGGCGACGTCTGTCCTTGCAAGGCTGTCGCTGCCTGGCTCTTCTGCTCTATGCTTACCTCTCTTTGTACCCAAAAAATCATCCAGATTCAGCTCGGAATATGTGGCTTCCCCCGAAGGACGACGGCAGTACGCAGATAGGACATGCCCGTTCTTGAGCTCAATGTCCATGGAGGATCTGTGGAACCCCATTATCTTTTTTCTGTAGATCTTGGAATGTGAATGTGGAGTGAGTGGATTCGCTGTGCCGTCTCTGGGCTATCGAATCAAATGAAAGAAGTTTGTAAGTGACAAGAAGGGTTGGTTTGTGACTAGGTATTACTAAATTGTATAGCACTGTATAATTAGGAGAAATGAAAGAGAAATTGATTTCGATGATATACATGAAGCCATGATGTTGCCTCCCTGACTTTCGGTATATTGTTCCGATGAGGGATGAGCAGATTCTCGCGCCAGCCATACAGGTGGTGGGGGCGTTTCCCTGCATCATCTTACACTCATGATGACCTGCATGCTGAAATATCTGCTTTACTCCGACCTGAGATGTTCTCAATAGTGTTTTCGGCCCCAGGGTCATTATGACTTCATCGGTCCCATGGGGTGATGATGTTTACTTCAGCCTCAGGATTGCCTCTTTGGCATTGAACGCGAACTGGGACGCAGTGGCTTAGCTAGAAAAAAAAAAAGTAAAGTTAACGCTAACGACTCTAATTAAATTGCGGCGCGGCCGGGAGGAAAGTGGGAGACGGTGGGAGCTCCTTCAAATCATCTGGCTATGCGGGAAGGCGCGGGTAAATCGACAAAGTCGAGTCGAGATCATCCTATACTTTCTTTTCTTTTGCTTTACCCTTCTCTGCTCTTTTTCTCGGACCCGATTCGGCCTATGCTTCCCAAGGATTCCCATGACTACCAGCCATTATGTACTCTAAAAGGGTATATTGCTTCTTTGCCTGCGAAATCTAGGCTGCTTCTAGCTTAGCGGACATCTGAAACCATGGAGATATAGATCGACAGGTTGATTTGCCCCTCCATGAACGTTCGAGCTAAACCGTCATGCTGGGAAAACGCACAGCCATTGTTGATCTCGCCATGATCGACGGGGTAGTCTATCCCGCCCCACGCGTCCAGGATGACCTCTTCTGGGGCGCTGGGGCGTTTAAGTTGGTTAGCGGGTGTTGCCTTCCATGGACCGTGCATTTCCTCTAGTTAGACGATGTCATCTGGCAGGGCGGGAGGACCGAGCTGTCGGGTCCTGGCACTGGTCTTATCCTGGTGAAGAGCAAGCCTGGCCCAGCCCGCAGGGTCCAGATCGGGAGGCCTAATTTTTCTCTTTAGCTACCCGACTATTGAGTTCGGTGAAAGTAAGACCACTCACTTTGAAGGTGTTCCTCAAGAATTTAATTCATTCATCTCTGTCAGCTCTGTGGCTCCACGGAAAAAAAAGGAGAATATTATGGCCCCCAAGTCTTAAGTGCCCACAGTTTGGCCTAGACTAACCCTGTTCTGGCGCGATGTCGCGAGTAAGCTGGACTAACCACATTGGTAAGCTAATGTGGGACCTAAAGCAGTGATCCACATTCCCGATTCTCGCAATCCATGGTCCCCGGTTCATTCGCTTTGAAGTCCTAAATGCGTCCAAGGTGAAACGCATGAGACTACCTCTGATCCCCAGCTAGACTCAGCTAGACTCACAGAAGCAAATAGGGTGAGTGATCGGAGGAACAACGGTGGAGCCACGTGTAATAAGTACATTTCCTCCGAGGAATCTAACTGGCTTGAACTCACTCTAGATCCTGCATACCTGCATACCGGCATATCTGCATGTCTAAGAGCTTCACCGATCAGAGAAAACGTGGTGATGGAAACTGGCGGTGTAACGTGACACAAGTCAAAATCTCAAGAGCACCGCGAGCCAGTGTAGCGGGAACGATGAGTTTGAAGCCCTGAAGCTAAGCCCCCTAGGTGATCCCCTAATCCCTGTTTCTTAGCTGGATTTGAATTCGCTTTGAACAGGGTTCTCAACGTTCCAGCCCAGTGGTAACCCCCATACCTTCCCGACTCCCCGGATTGCCCAGGTGAAGACCCGCGGTTAATCCCGATAGACAGGTCTTACGTCTGGAAAGAAAGAAAAAACAACCCCCAAATGAGCTGACCAATAGGAAGGCATGAAAGCACTGCGGAGCATCTGCACGTTCGGTTGTCTTTACCGAGTTGAGTCCAGTCTCGTCCCGCGTCTGACTCAGTGCACGGATGGAAACGGCGCTTTCTAGACTAGCTTCATCTCATTTTATTCTTTCTCAGTTATCATTCGTTTTTGATTGAAATTAAGATTAAAATTGTGATGATTATTATTAGAGTACAAATAAAAAAGAAAATATTCACCAATCCCGGGGCCAGTCTAGGATGGCGCAGCAAGTGATTGACTTCCCCTTTACTTGACTGGGCATATGGTTCGGCTTGGCAAGCCTGACGTTTCGATCCACATTCAAGGGTCCTCAGATCGCGGAGCTTGGTCGATCGTTAACTTCCCCCAATCAGACTAAATACAAGCTACTTGTTTTCTTTTCTAAAAAACTCCGTTCTGGCCCCCCCTACTCGTGGCCTCCCCCCTGCATACTTCTTGATGAAACTGAAAAAGCAAAGAAGACGTCAGCCACCCCCCTTTGCCTAATTGCTCAACGATCTCAACCGAAAGTACGGAGTGCTAGTGGAACTCCCCAATCAACAGGCATCTAATTGATCTACTGGGACTATCATTGCCTGTTCATTCGCTCCTGCTAAGCAAAAAGACCAGGCCTAGTGTTTCCCGCTTGAACTACCCAGATGCGGTGCCCGTAGTGGGGCTTGGCAAAAGTCATCTTTAGCTTGGCCTGGCCGACCCAACTTTTTAGAGTGATTTAATCCACTTCCCGCCTGAATTTGGAGAGCTCTGTAAGGCAAGTTGTTGGAGGAAGAAAGCTCCGGGGTGGTTCGCTGGCCCCGGATGTACCAAGGAGGAAAGGGACATGGTTGAACGATATTCCCCGTGGGCGCGAGAGCTCACATGCCGTGGAGTGGATCCTCCGGCCAATGGGGCTAAACCCATCCAGGAAGCTGTGTAAGGCATTGGTCAAATTAGAGTCTGTTCGTGGTCCGCCATGTGGTGACCTTGGTTAACCCTCGAGCTGAAAGGGTTATCCTGGGTTCCCCTGCAGAGAGGCTCAAATGCGAGATCGTCACTGGGGGATTTTGTGACTATTATTACTCTGTTACCGATTCCTATATTTACCGTATTACACCTGACCTGGACCTTCTACGATCCCAATCATCTCATCATCACTTTCTTTTTCTTTCCCCCCCCCCCCCTTTGACCTCGCCATATTTATTTTTCTTGTCCCGAATGATCTCGCCTTAGGGCGTTTACTTCAACCCTGCCGCAGCTCGTATTTTACACGGACTTTCCTCCACGCAGCTTACTTTAGGAAGATCGTCTTTCTATAAACACCGGGGAACCTCTGGTTTTCCACCCTTTCAATCAATCTTCATCACCCACTGGCTTCCGTTATATGCCCCTCAACTTTCGATAATCCTTCAACTCTACTTTGAATCTTCAACATGGCTGGCCCAGGTGGTGGTCCCCCGCGCAAGAGCCACACCAAGTCCCGCAACGGATGTAAGACTTGTAAGCGGAGACATATCCGCTGCGACGAGACCTTCCCACAATGGTACCTTCCACTTAATTTAGTCTACCCAGGAGCAGATCTAATCTAGATTCTAGTCGCAATTGCACCAAACACAACTGTCGCTGTGACTACCAAGACATGGCCACAACACAAAGCAGTCCTCCCTCACGGCGGGGTCCTGATCTGCTCATGTCGCCCGAAATCGAGATGGAGATTGAGAACTGGCACCAAACGGGCGTCCCTCCATATCCAGAGCTGGTTCAATGCCCTCGCGCTGGATGGTCTCACCTATCGCGCGCAGATCTGCGCTTAGTGCACCATATTATCGGGCTGTCGATTGATTTACATCGCCGCGGTCTGAGTAGCTGCACTGTGTGGGCGCAAAAGATGCCCAAGTATGTTTTCTGAAGCATGGACTGAGAAAACGATGGCTAACGCTTTATCTAGCTTCCTTGCGATTGCGTTATCCAACGAATTCGTCATGAGCTCCATTCTGGGCTTATCCGCATTTCACCTTGCCTTCTTGACTCGAGATCAGGAAACCAAGCAGCTGGCTTATCATCACAAGGTTACCGCCCTCCGGGGCTTGCAGACAGCCATCGGCTCATTCTCCAAGGATAACTGTGAGGCTGTTCTTGCAGCTTCAATTCTGCTTTCGTGGCAAGCAAGTGAACGGTTTGTCTCCCTCTGCATACAAGTAACCAACCATCTAATACCATCTCTAGCCAAATGTGGATGTCATTACAACAAGGCATCTCAACGGTCCTCGAATCGATGCATCCATTCTGGAAACAAGAATCCGAACTAGCACAATTCGTCGAAAACCAGCGCGCCTTAAGCGCATCCGATTTCCCAATTTCTTTCGACGAAGATCTAAACCAACTAGATCAAACCGTTCACGCCCTCCAGGTCTCCCAGAAGCGAGTATCCCATAACCCCGAGCACGCCCAGCGCCTAGCCGAGCTCGTCGAGTTCGTGCAACAGTTCCGAAATGACTACCCTACCCAAACATCCGAGCAAGCATTTGAGCGCATCCAAGTTCTCCGACGCTGGCTATTCTGGCTCCCTGCCTCGATGCTCCGAGGCGGCGACACTGATTTCAGCGCTCTAGCCATCCTCTCCCAGTTCTTCGCTGTCGGTGTCGCCTTGGACCGGTTCTACCCTGAAATGGGCGGCGCATATCTTGGTGGATTGTCTATCGGTCCGATCGAAGAAACATACCGTATTCTAGCCGCGAACAGTGCAACAGATCCTTACAGCGCAGATCTACGCCTTGGAATGGCACTAATGGATCTCCCACGACGGATCGTCGCAAGATACCGTGCCCGTTTGGCTTGGTCCCCTCGTCCCTCTGTTGAGCACTACTCCCCCGGCCCTTCGAGTCCATACCACGGCATGCAGGAGTACCCCGTCGCCTCATCCTCTTCACCTGCCTCTGCTTCTCCCTCCTACGTCGCATATACCCCACCTCTCCAATCTCCTCCCGCCGTCACTGTTGCGGGCTCTCCGTTCCATCTTGCGGATGGCTATGTCACAGCCGCACCTTCGCATACTCTTTACCCGCCTTCTCCACAACTTCTCGATACGCACGATCCGCAACTGGGATTGTCTGACCTACGCCACACAAACGCTCTACAGAATCCGGCATTTACGCCACCATACGGCGCGGATGCTCTTTGCGCTGATATGCCTCATCAGAATGGCTCGCTCGGTCTCAACGTGGATCTGTACCAACAAGCACACCACTTCGAGATGCCGAATATGGTCACACCCGAAACTTGCTGGACATAAGGGTGGTGATTTTGTTATTCATTGATTGGACATGTGGAACAGGCGCAACAGAATACTAATACCCCTTCAATTTGTGATACGGAGTCTGGTCTGGGATATGTGATTGTGATTTTCTGACTGTTGACATATCTTGACATCTATCTCAAGCCAAAAGAGCTTAAGTCATTTCTATTCTTCTCTTCTCTGTCATTTCCTTGACTTTTATTCTTTCTATGTCTATGTCTATGTTATCTGATTACGCATGAGCGTTGGTGTGTTCATCTCGAAAACCGAGAAAATGTTTCTAAGTGATATACCCAGTTCGAGTTCGTGAGACATGGCTACCGCACTGGGAGTGCTTGCATGCTACTGCTGAACGTTACCTTTACATATGATAATACCTACATGTGAAACATTGGTTTTTGCCGAGATAACCTCGAATATATGACTATCTATACCAGATCCTTCCTGATTGACACGAATGATGCAAGCCTTTTCTTCTTCTAATAATTAACTCCAGTCCACTTCAGCTCAGATCCCAAATCCAGAAACTCATTTGGCCCCCATAAGCCACCTTTTCACGGTATCAAAACATCACTAGGCAGACTTTTATGTACGGAGTAATCAAAGCCAAGAAACCTTCCCTCACACCCCAACAGTATGTACCCGGGTACTTACACGGGATACATAGATCGCCAGGCACTCCACCTTAATCCCGCGAGAAGAACATGTGGATCTAAGAATAGAAATGAGATAAAGTATATGATTCTCAGATCTGCACTTCTTATTGGGTCGTTATGTCAAGTTCACGTTGGATCCCGTGGGCCCCTCGTATTCGGTTGGCTTTTGCCCTGCTTAACCTTGATAATCCCCGCCTCAGTCGATGTATAGTTTGTTTTTGCTGACGAGGCTAGATTTGCCACGTTTTTTGTATCACTCGCTCATGCAGTAGGGCGTGATTACCCTGCAGGGTTATGTTTCAAGTTTTTGGGAACGGTGTGTAGGTGATATCAGCCTCGGGCCCACTTGCTCGTATTGGTATGGTTTTTTTTTTCACCCCGGAGGTGGCGTTGTTTTGAGGGTGTTAGTAGGTGTCTGTGCGGGGTGGGTATTGTCAGGGTCTTGATTGTCTATAATGGCTTTGTTTGAAGGCCGCATCTGTTGACGTGCCATAATGGATCTTGTGATATTGCGCTGCTCTAGGTTTCTGGTACTTTCTGCCTCTTGAGAACGAATGTTCAGTTTAGTCTAGTATTGTTCTCAAGAGCAGTGAATCTAACGTAATAATGTATTAGACATCAAGTCAATAGTTGAGGTATGGGACGTGATCAAAACAGTTTGTGAACCTGCTTATGGTTTCGAGGCCATGTTGACACCTTGCATATAAGGCTGCAGTTTATGATAAGGATGTATCACCCGTGATGCACAGTTTCACGTGACCGATGACATACGTCCCACCTGTCGCATGTCGGTGTCAACACTCGACCTTCATCCAACACAGGTCCTCGTTACCTGTCCATCTTCACTTGAATTACCAGCAGAACCAATTGTTTGACTTCATATTCCACATAATGGCTGACGCAGGTGGCTGGAGCACCATCGAGTCCGACGAGGTAAGTACACATAGCTCTTGCTTAAGCTCCAAAAAAAGAATCATCTAACAGCACAATCTAGGGCGTTTTCACCTCCCTCATCGAGAACCTCGGCGTGCAAGATGTTCAATTCGAAGAACTCATCTCGCTAGACGCAGACACAATACGCTCACTAGGGTAAAGCAACCAACCCTCCCAAGCAACTTACACGATGAAAAAAAGCAAAGCTAATCAATCTCTAGCCCCGTCTACGGCGTGATCTTCCTCTTCAAATGGACCCGTGAAGCAGCCGGTGCTCGCGCCGAAGCTCCACTAGATGGAACATACGACACAACAGCAACAGAAAACAACGTCTTCTTCGCAGCTCAGACTATCCAAAACGCCTGCGGAACCCAAGCCATCCTCTCCGTAATCCTCAACAACGATAACCCTCCCGCACCCCTACAACCCATTACCCTCGGCAACGAGCTAAGCTCCTTCAAAGAGTTCACAACAGGCTTCCCGGCCGAGCTGCGCGGCGAAGCGCTCTCGAACTCTGAAGCCATCCGCTCAGCACACAACACCTTTGCGCGGGCTAGTCCGTTCGCCGATGAGACGGCCCGGCCGCAGGATGAGGAGAACTCAGCGGATGTTTACCATTTTATTGCGTATACGTCTGTCAATGGGACGCTTTATGAGCTTGATGGGTTGCAGCCGTACCCAATTAGCCATGGGCCGTGTGATAATGGATCCTTCCCCGAGGCTGTGAGTGAGGTTTTGCAGAAGAGGATCGCGAGATACCCACCTGGGGAGACGCATTTTAATCTTATGGCTGTTACGCGGGATCCGAGGATTGCGGCCAGGGAAATTGGAGATGCGGAGACGCTTGAGAGGGAGGAGAGGAAGAGGGCGGCTTGGCAGTGGGAAAATACGCTGCGCAGGTGGAATTTTGTGGGATTTATTGGGGAGATGATGAAGGGGGTTGTTGCGGCTAAGAATGGACAGGATGGAGAGGGAAAGGCGTACAATGAGTGGGTTGAGGGGGCGAAGAAGGAGACGAAGAAGAGGTTGGAGATGAGACGGTAATTTATCTGCTATGCTGTGGATGCTTTGCAATTGATATTCGATGAATTCGCATCGAATTACGTGAATCTTTCAGATACCCTAGGAATAGATGCGGGAGCAATCCGAAATATTATCTGCATTCACTAGATACAATGCTATAATCCAACTAGATATGTACTGGCATCCAAATCGTTACTTCATGATATACGTCATGAATCCAAGCGTTCTGTTCAGTAATCAACGGCCCGGGCCCGGATATGGTCAACCATAGGCGCCGGGAGATCGTCTGCGTTAATCAGACCAAGAGTCAACAGATCAGACCAGAAGAACATGGCTCTGTCCTGCGCGTATGCCAGGTAATCAAAGCCATCTTCCTCGTCAATGTCGGCATCGACGGGGAGCGTCTTAGCCTCAGCCTGGACTTTGTGACTATTCCCATTGTTGGAAGTACCCAACATCTCAGCAATTCCTTCTTCCATACCTGGTGCCTTGGCTTGCACAATACCCCAGGCCACCCACTGAGCTGAGTTCATGGCACGCCACAGCCGAGTCTGCTGCATGAGCCGCCGCACCTCAGCTTCCAGGTCCTCTTCGAGAGACTTCTGATCCTGCGACCAGTTGGATGAATCGGGACCATCATCCAGGTTGAATGGTGTGACGGCGCTACCGGTGCCACCTCGCATAGCTGGAGTAGCCAAAGGTGAGACAACACCGCCAGTCACAGCAGGGCGATGGGTGAGGTACGTCATCACAAAGCGGCGCTGTTCTTCGGGTGTGGGGTAAAGACGGTTGTTGCAAGCCCAAGACAGCTCCTCATCGTGGTAGTTGTAACACCATTCCGTCTACTAAAGTTAGACAAACGAACTCAGTGGAGATCTCAGAACTGGACTTACAAAGTGGTTTGCGAATTCAAGACCAGCAACATTCGCAGACGAGTATTCGAAATCAATGACCACGAGCTGTTTGTGGGAGTTCGCAGGCAGGAGAAGCGGGGATTGGGAGGCTGGTTCCATGCGGAGAAGGTTTCCATATTGAGTCTAGAAGAACAAATTAGTATTCCGATTCTTCAAATAATGATGGAATGAGCTTACATCGTTATGGGCAAACACAAGCTGTCGCTTGATCTCATCAAGCCCACCACAGCTCGCGATAAGCCAGGATCGATAGTGATCCACGGCCTTGCGGAACGCTGGCCATGGCACACCACAAACAAAACCGCGCTGGCGCCAAGGTTCTGCCTCGGCCTTGAGTTCATTGTGCGGGGATTGAACCTCTTTATCCAACCAAGTGGTTACTTGTTCACAACGGTCAACCCACTTATCCCAATTCTTGAAGATCATCGGTCCTCCATCGCGTTCCTCGTCAAGAAGTTCGATACCATCGTGCAATTCTCGCATACGCTTAGCAATCTGTCGAGCAGTCGCGGGAATTCGCAACTCCTTCGGAGTGAGAGGGCGGGCTTCAAAGAATTCCTCGAATCGTCCGTTCAAGAAAGTCCCGAGTACACGAGGGCCGATGTTCTTGCGGCCCAAACGACGAAGAATCTGGAGTTCCTTCTCTCGATCAATTAGATGGTCGACCTGGGGACCATAAATACGCAGCAATAGCTTCCTAGGATAAAACATCAGTAACTAGTCCTCGTCCATATAACGGTAGAACTTACGGTGGAGGCCTCCTGGTGTGCATAGGGACAGAACCGTTTTCTGTCTTGTAGACAGGCTTGGGTGGCACGACCACATAAACCGCGTTGGTCAGAGCACCACTAAGACGGTGGACCTCAACCTCCTCAGCTTTATCCATTGACATCTTGCGCCAACCACGGAGCTGGAGAGTATGCGCTAGGCGCACAATTTCAGTCTTGAAGGTGATCCACGCCTCTCGGTCTTTGGCTCGCTTGACAGAATCAGTGGTGTCATCAGCCACACCCATTGTGTAGGCGAGGGTCTTGGAATTATCCAGGTGAGCTTCCACGTTTGGCACTGGCGCCTCAACATCTGTGACATCAGAGTCGGACGCCGAGCCTCGACGTAGACCCTTGGGCCGACGGCGAGTGGGGCGCTTGAAAGGGAGGTGAGATGCTAGGCCATGTGCATTTTGGGGACCTGCAAATTGGGCCAAGATCTTCTCCAATTCGCCAAGTGAGAACGAGCTCTCTGTGCACCGTGACTCTTCAGCCGGATGTTCATCACCCTCACAGATAGCATTCGTGTTGCCAGAGACCGCCTCAGCACGTCGCGCCTTCCGAGCCATTCTTCGGTTCTTCTCATGTTGTAACCAGTCGTACACCTGGTGAAAAAGTCCCGACTGAGGGTCTTCATCCGGTTTAATAGACTGCTCACTACCCTCGAGTGTCCTTGCCTCCCCCTTAAAATTCGACGAGGAGGACTGAGAGGTCATAGTAGAAGGCATCGATGTAGGATTGATGGGTGGGCGCGCAGTCGCTTTCGCGACAGGGGCTCGGTACTGTTTCAGGGTCGGTCCATCCAGCGAGGAAGTAGAGCCAGTTCCGTTTGGCAATGCTCTGTGCAAAGAAGGAACATCCGGACCGGTTCCTGAAGTAGCTGCAGAGTCTACTGGATATTAGTTAGAAAATGATATTTTCTTGGTCGCGATGGAAATAAAGTGCATGGGGCAGATCCGACGTCACACATTGCCCCCCCCGCGCAGGGGCCGTCACCAAAACGGGAGGCGGTAGTACAAGGCGAAGAAGTATTGTATGATACTTGGCGACAGAATTGAATGTTGCGTGGGCAGTGCAGTGCAATGGGCGTTCTAATTTGTACAAGGGGTAGGAGAAAGAGGGCCTACCTGCTACTTCAGGATCCGAGTTGGCATGCTGCTCTGTGAAGGAAGGCATGTGCTCTCAAAAGGGACGATTCGAACGACTCGAAAAGAGTATAGCTGAATGCGGCTGATAGTCACGAGACCAGCTTTCAGAGATATCAAAGCGTCGGCTTTGAGAAGCAGGAGCTCAGACGGTGTCAGACTGGAGGCCGGATACCAAATGGCAAACGTGGAGGTGGGGGAGGGTAATTTTGGACCCTCTCAAGAAGACCCGCGGGCGGCCAAGCGAAACGGAAACGTTCCAATGGTCAGGAACAGGATCCTTGGTATGCAGGAAAACTTTGCCAGGCAGGCGGGACTATATTCCAGAGTGAATGTTTTGCACTAGAAAACACAAAATCAAAACCAGCAAAGAACGTGCGACCGCAAAAAGCAGCACAGACAGTACAGAAAAAAAAGTGGCGAAAACTGCTCTTATCGGGCTCAGGTGACCCTCGGCTGCCTGGCGAATCTGGCAGCGAATTGTCAATGTGCCTCGTAATTGCGGTCTACAATCAGTACCTGGAAGGTTGTCACACGGGCAACTGGACCTAAGATAAGCCAATCGTGATGTGAACAGCTGCCGGTCTCGCAATCGGCGCAATCTTAAGCCAGTCGTGGGGGAGATAAGTGCCAGATCCAGGAGATCCTTCACACCGATATTTCATGTCGCGTGTGCGACATTGTTATAGGACAGGATATGCCGATACGTGGCGCAAATGGCTTCTCTGTTTCGGGCTTCAATTCCAATTTCATGCGGGCATATCGTTCTGAGTGGCGCGATGGGAAGGAGGCTTTGAGTTCGGTAGTCTATTGGGGAGATAGCGGATCGGCCTAGGACGGGCATGCTGCGCGGGATTGAAATGTGGAGCCGGGGTCTAAAACAATGGGAAACATATGGAGTCAACTGGACTATCATTGTCGGACCACCTTGATGGTGATCACGGTGAATATGTGATGTAAGTCTGCTTAAAAAGAGATGGAAGAAGGAAGAATGATCGGTGGAGGGGAAGAGGCTGAAGAATTGAGGGGGAGTAAATTACCGTACACGGGGAAACGGAATGACACGCGACAAACCGCTGGGTAAATGGCGTTTCTATACGAGAATATGCAGAAGAAAACACAACACTTAATAACACCCCTTGCTATGCAGTACAAAATGGAAACAAAAGTATAATTGCTGTCACAAGTTTCAAGGCTGGGCTCCTGGGAAGAGCATAACATTTTGAGTAAATCGGATCTCATCCTGGCCAAAATCCCGTAGACTAAAATGAAGCCAATTTCTTGTTTTTCCTTGCGAATCTATGTCAGACGAGACATTAAATTCCCAGATTCGGTTCTGCAAGGGTGGGATACATCCTGGCTTGGCGAGTACTGCGCTTACCCCCGAAACATCAAGAGCGGTGCTGGGATCTTCCTCCAATGCTACGAGAACCGCCACGGCGTGGGCTGCAGGCCTGCACATGAATAATCCCTGCGCCGGTGGTGCCTCATTTAACAGGGACAAGGCTTGACGACGCAATTGAGGGAACCGACACTTGAGAGCGGTGATGAAGAGTGGGAGAAAGACTCCCATTTCGAAGATGAAAGGGGGTTGGTGGCCGTCGGTATTTCTTGTGGCAGCTATCGCTATAGATGCGTAATTGGTAATCTGCCTGAATTCGGCTTCGAATTTATCATATGCAGATTGACTAGGATCAAGACAAGTCTCAATCTCAATCAGAACACTGAAATAGGTCATGAGCAGTAGTGCAGTGCCGCCGCTTTCGCTTGCGTCCTGGTCGGAGGTGGCCAGAGAAAGGAAAGATTGATGCCACTGATTCAGGCTATCCTTTAATTGTCTCTGTTTTGTAACAAGGCCCTGGGCATCGCGTACACGCCTGTCCACTGGGTAATTCCAATGTTGCTTGGTGTCTATATTGAAGATTTTCATCTCTGCGACGATACCGTTGAGAACGTTTCGAGCTTCATCGAGTGTTGCTAGTCGGACAATTGAGGTGAAAGCATCCAAAGGCCAATTAAAGTTGCTGGGCGCGCCGCTTGTTACTAAATTCCAGGTGTCCAAACGCTGAAAGATTGGCTTGATGACCGAAATAAGGATTGCGCGATCTATCGAGGCTCTGTTCTTGGAACTATGCCCTATGGGTGTCATCGCCCTGATCACCATTCGCGTGCCTTGGCTGGATAAACTCATCGCTGCTTTTCGATTGCCTTGTAGGAGCTCAATGGCAATAAACAGGATGCAACTGATAAGTGACACTGTCAGATCCGCCACGCCCTGGTCGATACGTTGCTGTACAGCAGCCAATGAACGCGAATACCAAACAAGAGCTTCACGATGATAGGAATGCTCTACCTCGGCAGGATTGTTGATTAGACGAAACGGCGAAGCGTCGTGAATGGGAGGCCGTTCATAGAGCGAACTGAGCGAAATAATAGCATCCCAGATTGCCGGCTCCATGCGACAAATCTGGAGGACAGAGCCTCGCCAGAATGCAACATCAAGAACACCAGAAAGAGCTGGGCCAGCTTGATGGAAATAGTACTCAAATGCGCGCCGCTCTCGCCATCCTTGATGAGAAAGTAAAGCAAGTGGACGCGGCGGCGAGTCAATATTCTGTGGTGCAAGTGTCGATACGTAAGCGCATTTGCGACCGGTACTAGTGCACCTCAAGCAATGAGGCTTTTCTTCTCCACATCGGACACGGCGGGCCCTGGATTGGATTGTCAATACTCTCCATGAGACAGAGGAATTTGAAGGTGGGTCCTGACTTGCAAGTATCGCACCCGGTTTTAGACTTGGGTCGACCGACTCGGCCAGACTGAACGTTGGGTGATACCTTCATGAAGGGATCTGATAAGCACAGGCTCCATCATCCGTGATCATCCTCACGTGTATTGTCTCTAGGAGTTGCAGAGGCTGCAAGGGGCATTGTGTGGGGCCTGTCAGACGGAGGCTCCCAGGACTAAGTCCGACTAACTCCACCGCCTAGCAATAGGCAGCGGGAAATCCAACCAACAACTCTAGGCAGTCAACAACACCGTCCACTTCGGAAAGGCAAGATGACATGGTGTATAACGAGAAGAAGCAAGGCAGTAAGGCAGCGAAGTAGACATGTATCCAGTCGGGCAAGTGAAGCGTGGTGCGATTTCTACAACATGACCCTTTCGTTTACTTCTGACATACTCTATTCTATACCCTGGGCATGGCTTCCAAGATAATTTCATCTGCGACACAGATATTCCAAATCATGCCCAGAAACTATTTCATTGTGACTCAAGTACGAAATGACTCGCCACACGGGTATCTTCCCCGCGGAATTGATCCAAGAAGCCTACTACGCATGCGGTCCCCTCCCACCAATTGGGAAAATGCATTCCTATGCCATTTTCCATCATGAGATAGACGGCAATCCACCAAGAACCATCTCCAACTCAATCGACGTGGGTTACAGCCCTGTCAATGTGGCTAACATCCGAGCGATGGATATTTTCCTCCGTGACTGGCCTCTTTTCACGCAGAGAGACTTTTACAAGAAAGACCCGGGTGATCCTCATGAGAACAGACTCGTCTCGTGGCATTTGACTGAGGATAGTGAGCTGCATCTGGAAATCTATGACCACCATGGAGCCCTTTGGCATGTGCTATATGTGGAACTATGGTCCACTTTCGACAGGCCCGTTCGGACCATTCCTACCTGTTGATATTCCCTTCAAGGAAGAAGTGTCTCATCCAAAGTTCTCTCAATCTTACCGCCTTACAAGGAGAAACCTTCATTACGTTTCGCACATGGTGATCGGTCTTATTTTCAGTCGAAGGGCTGCAATTCAACTGGAAATATCCGTCAACAAAGGAACGTGAAACATTCAGAGGAAAGGGATGCAAGCAAAGATGATGCGTTGCCTATCAACGAGCGATAGCGAGAGACAGGTTTCGGGATCCAGAGACAGAAAAGGCTACACACGTTCAGAAATGCATATTGTCTGCTTCAGATTGATCAGTCTCATAGCCACCTAGGAAATCAATGCAAATCTTACCGCTGATCACAACATACAGCTCGCCAGAGGTTACAGCTTCCAGGAAACTACTTGAGCGAAGCCTTCAAGGCAGCTTGCATACAAAGGGTGAGAGAATCTAGAAGGACATACTAATAACTGCAACACTTGCCAAGAGGCAGAGGAATTGTAAACACACAGTGGCATTCGAAATTAGTTACATACTGCGGCAGTGCAGAAAAGAGAGCTTGTATTGGTATCAAATTGAACAAAAGCGAATAACAAAGATAGATTCCTTTCTCGAATCTTTGCTGTTCAAGGACAACGGAAAGGCAGGCACACCTCAAGAACAGACTTGCCCTTCAAGATTTTCAAGTTCAAATCCTCTAACCCTCCTCTCAGATGAAAGACTTACTCCCGCAGGAACTCCACACAATGTATTCCCTGAGAACAAGGCTCCATGAGCCCCATTCGGACCAACAGATCCCAGCATTCCAAAACCCATGATTGGCAATTCCACGCAGTCCCCCGATTGTGTACTGGGTAATGTAGAATCGCATCTACTGCGCGATCATGATTCTCTTGGCGAATGGAGCCGCAATAGATGACACTTTCGACCTTTTCTGTGTGGAAAGGGCTTGCGTAAATTGGATCGGCGATACGATAACCATAGCCATACATGTTGTCGGTAACTTGAAGAATGACTGATTCTTCCGATGGGGAAGTCTGCAACCAAATGGCCCAGTGGCGCAGTTTTCCCTCTTCGGGGCGGCGGTAAATAGCCACATGGACGTCTGTCATTTCAAGCGGCTGATGATTGAGAGCTCAGTGGCTCGTCTGAATGAGGTTTTCAAGGTTATGAGGTGTAGTGAGGAGTCGGAATACCCAACCTGTTGCTAGTGGGCAAGGCATGATGATAGGAAATGGTTCCAAGCTCGACGAGGAATCTTGGAAATAGTTAGCTGGAAAAGCTTCAGAACATCTGGATTCAGGATGTGAAGGTATTGAAATGTTTCTACAAAGTCTAGCTAAAAGTGGCATGTATTATGAGAGCGAAGTTCTAAGCCAGCCAAAAAGGAACATAATGATGGAACCGTTGCTTCGGGGCTTTCAGTTTGTCATTTTCAGCCTTGTATTGCTCATAACAACCAGTGCTTCCTTTCAACACTGCTACTGAGCTCGTGTCGGCTTTCGAAAGATGCAAACGTTCATCCGGTTTCCGTCGCTAGAGGGATTGTGATCAAATGGAAGTGTGGAAAGTGAATGGATTCATATTCAGAGGAAAGAGGTCAAGTCTATCAGGACTAAAGGCAGTGAATGCTCGGTGTCCATACTAATCGTCATGTTTGGCAAATTGCATTTGACTGAAACCGAAAATTTCATCCGGGAGGGTGCTATCTGTGATTAACTTTCACAGTGTAGGTTCTTATAGGTCCCTCGAGATGGCCTCGCAAAGGGAAACACAAAACATGGTTGAGGTTTTTACCCAACTCGACAACCGAGTCTGGGTCTTGACATAGTTCGAAATCATGAACGGAGTTGCTCCACAAAGACCGTTCGCTCGCTTCTTGGCAAAGTTGGCGCGGTCTTCGAGGAGGCCGGGACGTAGGCAACTGCCATGAATGACATGAAAGCTGAACTAAAGAACTAGCGAGTGCACGAGGCAAGTTTAGTGCCTTCTTATGAAAGACCTGATGGGCAGAACATCACTTACAATGGCGTTGATGAAAGCATAAAAGTTTGAGATGGATGGAGACGCAATCATGCAGTGCCTATCATGATAGCACGACCTGAGTGCCCCCATCAGTTTATATCAAGGATATATACTCACCGAATTTACTTAGAGAGCTGTTAATTGTACCCATGTTTTAATA
>JACWFT010000170.1:0-33124 GCA_019775415.1 Penicillium sp. VS I D KN
AATAGATTGTATATAATGACATAATCTATTTATAAGTCTTGACCAAACTACGTGCCAGCAGTCGCGGTAATACGTATAAGGCTAGTGTTAGTTATCTTTATTGGGTTTGGCGAGGATAAAGCCAACCTCCAAGCCTCGACCCAACGCATCCTCCCTCTCGCGACAACATCACTGTCGCTTCAGGTTCGACCGTCCTTCGCGTCCTTCGGCTAGGATCATGGCTAATGATCCATCAGCACGGTCATGGGGCAGTGGTGAGGAGCAGACGTACTTGGTGTCCAACTGATACTCTGATACAAGCTAGCTGCAGCTGTAGCCGTGGCAGAGTGCACATCTAGCTTTGCTCTGGGACACCCGTCCAAATTTGGAATTATTCAAGACAACGGCGACGTGTGCGTGAAATTAGGAAGTGGCTTTCAGGATATAGTGGTGTAGCCCGAAATGGGAATGCATCCTTATTGGACGCTGATGGTCTCGCTGGAGGCACTATCTGTCCGGCATAGTTTAGCAAATGGATCAGACAAGAGGCTCTTCACTCACGTAAAGAGCCGGCTCACATGTTCTGTTGGCTAACAAGTATTTTTGGCAAGCACTTGGTGGCTGGCTGACGGGCGTGGAACGTTCGCAGCGCCTATCTGGATCAGTTCGATATATAAAAACCGGGCTAGTCGTAATCGTAACATTTGGTGTTTCAGCACAGTCCCTGATTGTATTGGACTGACAAGGGACCTACCTACACAGGAAGCCACGCTTGCATTGTCATGGTCAAAAGAGCTAGTGAGAAGCGACATTCTTAACTCAACCCGGACAGACTCATTGGTACTTGCATACGTGCAGAAGGTTTGGGCTTAGCCTGGACTCGGGGTCTGGCTGGCGGGCACGAACACGGTAGAATGGAGTGAACCACCGAGTGGGTAAAGAGAGCTGCGTGATTCAGTGGTTAGTGTGCACTGTGTCAGTAACAGAAAGAGCTTGGAGAAATCAAAGGTGAAGAACTTATCATGGATCGGCTGCAAGAGAGCAGCTAACGGCCCCTTGGTGCGAGAGAATCCATCCAATGCGACAAGGCAGAGAGAGAGAGAGAGAGGTTTGTTTCGACATTGGATCGCAGGAGGAGGCCGTATTTATAGGTTTCCGGCTTAGCTTGTTGCCGCCTGCATCATTTTGCAGCAGTGTGGCCTTGTCAGTCTGTCGCCAATTTTGAGGGACATTGATGATCCCTATGCAAAGTGAGGCCTGTTGAACTTCCTTTACTGAGGTGGTGGTCTGGGCAGCAATCAACTGCAGGCCGGTGATTCGATGAAAGGACCTTTCAAGGGCCATGCCGTGGCATCAGTATTTGTGCTATCATTCGTTGAAGCAGCGTTGGATATTCTCGGATTATTTCACCGACATTTGTTCGAGCTCCGACGTTGAATCAACGCTCGCGGTTTTCAACACTTGAAAACGATGTGCAACGGTTCACCGGTTCACTGCAGCGATGTGGGCGTCATCACCATAGATTCACTTTCGGGACTGGCTGTGGATTTGAAATCAGGACGATGACAGCTTCTTGCGTTGTGAGTAACTTAATCAACGCGCCCTCATTCTCGAGTACGGCCGCGCAGGAACCTAGCTACCGTTCATGTAGACATCTCCATTGAGTGCGGCCATGCCACATTTGCTGTAAATGTTGAAAAATTGGAATCTTTGTTTTTGCTCTGCTCCTTATTCGATAATATATCGTCTATTAAGCGCAACATGTTTTTGTGACCCGAAATTTTCCTCCACGCGTCCCAGCTGTGGAGATATACTTCGGGATAAGTAAATACATAGCCGTAGATCTGAAGCCGAAGCCGATTGGAGCGTCTTGCGTTGTAAGTAATTTAGTGTATGAACTTTAGTTTAGGGCATGTAGGAGGTACGAGGAAACATAAGCATGAAAATGCGCCGAATCCGGTTGGATCCTTTGGTTCATAGCTCGATCATTCGTCATTGTGGGCCAAAATCGTCAGTAGTGGCAATTCTCTGTCGCTGACCGCTCTCTGGACCACGCTATATTGGCCAATGAGAAACTAGCTAGGGACTGGGCCGTGAGATTGATTGACCTTGCCATTGCCAGGTTTTTGCCAAACCAAGATCTCTAACTAGTGGCCATTAGCTCAGATAATTGTTGTTTTCCTTACCCGTGGAGCCATATCGATCTTCAAAGCATCTACCGTAGCTTCCATGAGCTCAAATGCAAGCATTACACCCTCTCTACTTTATTGATGTGCAGCTCACCCCACCACATGCGCTCTTTTCGCTTATATAACCACCATGGCCGAACGCATGAGGATTGACTACATCTTGAATCAGTGCGAAGAGGGCAATTTGTCTGATCCAAAGAAGACTTTTACCAAGAGACCGCCAAATTTTCCGCAAAGCGACTGTCAACCCATACAAGCTGCCCGAGACGATCAACGACTCGATTCTGGAGAGCATGCCGCTTCATCTAGCAACTGAAATACTGTTAAGGCGATCAGATTATGCGAGGTTGTCAACGACTTTCGCACTTTAGAAAGTGAAACGTTTGCTTGCTTGCACTCTCCTTTGTCTATGACTGTCTATGACTGTGTGTCATGACCATTATAGTCTGCGTCGTTGGCATGAGGCCGCTACTCAGTTACTGCACATCTCGAATTTTTTGGACAGTAACGAGAGCAATCGCAATATAACAGCCCAAATTGATATGTATGCTTGGCAGGCCCCCGAACGCAGTTCACAAAATTGATTTAAAACATTGATAATAGGTTTATGCTAGACGCTTGCGCCAGCCGGTTCCTTGCCTTCCGACTTTACCGAACTGTCGTCACCCGCCGTTATGCGTATCTAAGACAAATTAATGCGGCCACAGAAGCTTCACATGGCAAAGATCCGTCTGCCTTCTATCCAAAAGCTCTACTGTCGCGACCGAGCTTGTCAGATACTGAGCTCCACGCCGAGCTTCAACAGATGGATCATAATTCCGGCTATTGGTTACAAGAAGATCCCAGTTTGGATGATATCGTGTCTCTAATACAATCGAAGTTCAAGAACGTGCTGGGCATAATTCTTCATGACCCTCGGCTTGTTGCGTTTCGCTTGCCTAACTAGTGATATAACAAAAGTTGGGTTGATCTTAACCAGACAGCATTGGTCTTATTTGGTCGATCCGTGGCGACAACAGACACCATCCGTCAGGTGAACCACGACCTATCGTCGGGCCGACCATTTCAGACACGTGACCAGACTGATAGGATCTCTCGGTTTCTCACGGAATTTCAATGCAAACATATCAAACAAAGGAATGTTGATTTTTCGCCATGCCAAGAGTAGCGTACTTTCGCCATTCTCTCCAAAAGGCTTAGGATTTGCGGGTGTCTCCGAGCCTCTGCGCGTGAATCCCAGAACCACATATGAGCACGTTATTGCATTGCATCCTTGGTAGCCCATGAAGACCACCTTTGTACACAGTTCCCGATCAATTAAAAGGTGTCTTGTCTCCATGGCGCATTGCGCTCGACCCGCGCAGACAACATGCTACTCCACTCCTCGTTGCGAGCCAACACCGGCGCTCGCAAAAGCCCCTAATTACGTGCCATTACCTTAAAGATTGACCGAAATTCTGTTCGCTGCAGTATACTCCCTCATCCTTGCCCACTGCGGATGTATGAGTAATGTAGCGTTGGACCAGGCACCCAGTCTCTACACAGCCCAGCGCTCGCGCTACAAATATTTCTCATACAAGGCATAGGCTTAGAGATGCGGGCGAACGTTCATGTCTGTAATTATTGTGGCCATGTGGCATGTGTTATGGCGAACAAACTCACGAACTAGTTCCAGGCCCCGGAAGACCCATCCCATTGACCGCATGGTCGGTGCTGGGATCGCTTAGACCATTCCTGGGAGCTGCAACGCTCCTAGAGTCGTCGGCGAACATCCCAGGATTAGGACTGTGCTTTCGGGATTCAGGTAGGGCACCCTTGGGACTGGCATACTTTAGGAACACCGGTCCCGGACTTCAGTCAGCAATTACATGAACGACAAAACCGAGATTGAGACTGCAATCACTGGCTTTGAGGATTGATTTACTCTTGGGACTTTCGAACTATATCCTAGAGCAGTCACGTGAACTGTCAGCCAGCTAGCTAAGATGAAACACGCCCCCTAGTTGAATGAAGAGTTGACAAATACGGTGATAGTACTTGGAAGGTGGAATATCATGGCAAGTATCTGACAAACTACAGTACTGTTACTGGCCTCAGGTATCGTGAATAAAGAAGCACATGACACTACTTTAAGTTCGCGAAACATGAAGCAACTGACTTATGGTGAAATTTGCCAACACAAGGAAAGGGGAGGCTTGGGATGAAACGAAGATCCAGTAATCACTTGCGTCCTCACACAACGAGTAAAGTGGAAGTAAAGGAACCGGAAATGGCAACTTCAGCGTAGGCAAACAATGACCTTTGACTCCCTTCAGATCTAACAACCCATTGTAGAACTCGGAACGATCGACGAGTCCGTGGAGATAGCGGTGGTCACTCCCGCTGGCATGACTGATACATGGCCGGACGTAGCGTCAGATGAAGTTGGCGGGGGTTCTCATGCTGGAGGTCGAGGTCCTTACACTGTACCGATGATACAAGAGCTGCCCTTTTGGAGAAAATTATCAATGCTGCAGCTCGCTTCGTCTCCCTGGTCGTTGTGAAAGTAAAGCAAACCACTTCGATACACTTCAACCCACGCGATGTGTTGGTTCGAACCACACAAATTGGCTTTTTCTTCATTGGGCTCGGATTTTGTGTCATGGTACTTTGTACTCAGATCTTGAAGCTGTTAGAAGAACTCTTTATCGTCAGTGGGATGCTTACTGGAGCAGAAAGCGCCTTCAAGAGGTGCAAATGGCTCTGGGCACCCGGTGCAGTTGAAATTTTCTGTGGAATACACCAAGCACTGGTCTTCATAGTCAATTACCTGAAGGGTTCTTCCGATAGCCATTGAGATGGATGTGAGAAAGGCCAGCAAAATGCTCATATTCATGCTGATCTTAGAGATGGACTATCAGGGTTAACTTGAAAGATTGGTTGTTCGCTGCTATAGTCAGGAGGCGGCGTGCGCCTAGGCATCTATATGCTATGTGACGTTCATGAAATTGAAGCCTATGCGGCCAGCAAGAACCTGTCCTGGCTTAAACAATGCATATATGTTGAAATAATGGCGTACCTGTACAAAATTGATGCTCAAACGGAAGCCGCAGTTCGATTGAAGATTGTTACACGGCCAAATGGGACATACAGTTTTGCGGTCTAATGATATGTCAGCCATTGAATGAAAAAGTTGCAAATGTCTCAAGTTAGGTAGTGCACCTCATTGGTGATGGAAATTTCGACCATCAGAAACAGCCGGCCTGCAGCTATAGCGGGATCATTTTCTGGAGCGGTTGACCCGTTTCATAGAATTAATATGCCAAAAATCAACGAGGCCTCATGAACCATTCTGAGCTGGTTTTAGTAACTGACAGGGACAAGTAAAAGCATGCGGTGAGTACTTGTTGTAGGAGTGTCTGACAGACTCCAGGAAACTTGTACGTGCTATCAATCAGGTGGCTAACCATGGGATGAAGTTGATGAGTTGTGTTGAGAGGATCTATATGTATCAAGCTCTGGGCACACAGTTATACAGCTGGTATTCGCGAGTTGATCTAGTTGGCCAAACGAAACATAGACAGGATTTGGACTGCTGTCTTCTATCTCGGGAGGTGATATCCGCTAGTCAGGTGCTCCACATGTCTTACTGCGATGGTCGCTTTTTCTTTTTGCAACATTTGGGTGATATCCGTGTGCCCTGATCGTGCGGCCGCTTGGAGGGGCGATAAATCACAGAACCCTAGATCGACGTTAATGCCTTCGACTTTGATCAACCGTTCCGTGATTGACGATATCCCTGCTGCGCGGCATAGAACAGCGGCGGGCACCTGGGCGTGTTGACCCCCACGTCAGCCCGGCTAAGGAGCAGATCCACCATTTGCAGATCCCCGTGGTATATGGCATGACATAGCGGCGTCCAGTCCATGTCGTCATACAAGTTGGGGTTTAGTCTTGGTTTTCCGAGTAGTAGAGTGGTGCTCGGCACATCTCTTTGCTTGACAGCCCGATGTAGAGCGCTGTCGCTTTCAAACTCGCCGTCATTCACATCTATATGGTCTTTCAACAAAAATAGTAGCCTTATTCCTTTATCGTTGGTCAGAGACAGAGGAGTTGATCCATTGTTGTCTCTAGCATTGAGATCATTATTCGGTATAGCGAGCAACTGCTTGACAATCGACCTGTGACCACTTTCTGTTGTAATGTGCAAAGCTGTACACCCCAGGTTATTTCTCACATCGTAATTCCAATCCGGCGCAGCTAGGATAAGCCGGAAGATTGCATCGTAACCATAGTCAGCTGCTATATGAAGAGCTGTTTCTCCAGCTCCGTTTCTTGCGTTGACCTCCAGCCCCACTTGATCTAGCAGCAAAGCAACCGCCATTTCATGTCCTTTGTTGGTGGCGATATGCAATGCGGTGTCCCCGTAGATATCTGTCTCATTTGGTTCTGCTCCGAACGACAGCAAAGACTGAGCGATGTCTAGCCATCCTAGGCGAACAGTCAAGAATAGAGGTTTGTGTTCTGCAAAGTCATCCACCCACTCTGGCCTCAAGGGCCTCCCTGCAATATGATGTAGCATCGCATTGACTATTGGCAGGTGGTGTTGGTAGAGCCAAATTCAGTGGTGGTATACCTTTGTAATCCGATTGCTTCATGTCTCCTCCTCTTTGCAAAAGTTCCATGGCCATGGCCTCATCGCGGAAGTAGACCGCGTACCAAAGAGCAGAACGACCTTTATTATCTTCAATGGTCGAATCCGGGCTATCCAGCGTCAAAAGACACGATCCCATTGAAATCGAATTTTTGGCGAGTGCATATATCAACTGTGTCTGACCTTTGTTGTCCTTCCAACTGAAGTCAACTTTTGGGGTAGCGTGAAGGATTTGCAATATCTCCAGGTTCTTTGTGCGAATATCGTGGAACACTGGTGTGCGGCGTTTGTCGTGGTGGGTATTGACATTCGCGCCGGGATATTCCAAAAATCTCTCTCATAACATGTGGACTGTTTTAAGAGGCTGCCCAGATCAATGCACGGCTGCTTTTGTACTGCAGGTTGATCTTGTATGCGAGCGGCTGAAAGGTTAAATTGAGATGACGATTCGTGGAAGCCAACGCGACGGCCTATTGCGATTGAAATATCTCATCTCCAATAGCGAGAAGCAATTCGGAGGGGAGGTCCAAAAGTTTCATCTGGACTAAATTCCGGCACCTGGAGGGGTGTGCTAAGCGGTCCTTGATCGCCGAAATGAAGTAGTAATATTGATGTATGAAAAGGAATAGAAACGAGCTGACATAAAATGATGCCTTTTGCTCATCTCTGGTAAAGGTAGATTATTGAATGAATTGGCTTTTTTTGGAGGGAAAACCTGTCTCATATAGTTTCCAGGAGGCGCAAGATTGGTTCTGCTGCCGCGCTCCGCGAACACTCGCTCAAGATCCTAGGGCTAGGTTTGTGCTTTCGGGGACCCAAATGGAGGTGTCCTTGGGACAGGCACTTTGTATTCACTGCAGACTTCTGGCCCGTGTGATTTCGGCTCCGGGATGTGGTCCTGGGACCTCAAATGATAAATTGCTTCACAGCTTGAATATGCTACTACAATGGGCATATACGGAAAGCACACACGGAGTCGTCAGACCCCCGTGATCACTTTCGCTATCTGCTGGCATTCATTTCCTGAACACTACCCAACACGGCAAAAGTACGCTATAATGCTTTCCAACCTTCCAACAGAGCTCTTGTACTGGATTTGCGGATACCTTTAAAAAGAGCACATTCTGAACCTATGCCTGGTCTGTCGTCAAGCCAATTCTATTTTCACTGAGGCGCTCTTTGTGTGCCTTGTCTCCGATAAAACCCCGCCACTCCTTCGTGCCGTGGCGTCTCAAGATTAGACGTTGCAGCACGATTAATCGAAGAATACCACGTGAAAGTCGACTCCGAGTACGCAGGGAAGAGCGCGCCCCTCCTAGCCATTGAGCTACGATACCCACAGGCAGTGGATTTGATACTACGACATAAACCCAACGTTCGCTATTGCTGCGACTTTGGAGGTCGAGGCCCACTGTCACTTGCAGTGATTGGCGGTAGTACTGCTATAGTTGAGCGGATTCTTCAGTCTCTGGAGATTGATGTCAACGACCGATGCTCGGACGGATTGTTTGCCATAGTATACGCGCTGAAGCATCGCGAGTACTATATCTTGCAACTCTTACTTGCTGATTCTCGAGCGGATGTCAATATCGCAGCCTATCTCGGCTGGACGCCACTGCAATCTGCGGTCCTCTGAAGGGGATCATATCGCCGCGCAGAAGCTGGTACGACATGCGGGCATCAATATTGACTACCAGAGCTCCTACAACGACGCGCCTCTCCTTTTGGCGGTGAAAAGGCTCAGTCGCCAGCAATCCATCCTCATTGTCGAGTCGCTTCTCCTATGTCCGGACCTTGATGTGAATATACCGGACCCAAAGGGCGAACAGCTTTATGGCATGCTGTTAACCATTGCCATTATGACCTCGTGAAATTGCTTCTCAGCCAAAGGCAGTTGAGATTGAACGACCCTGATAGATATGGGATGACGCTATTGGCCCAAGCTGCTGAAAAAGCCCGTTTTGCAGGTCCTCGAACTGTTATTGAGACAACCGCAAATACGCGTCAAGTCATGGACGAGAGAGGTCGTACCTCCGGTTTGGTCTGCATGCCGCGCAGGCAACTTCCAGGCGGTGGAGGCTCTCATTCGTCTACGGTCAATCAAGATCAATGGAAAAAGCCCTACGAGGACCACCCCGCTCCAGGTAGCTGTTATTATGAACCATCTATCCATCGTATCTCATCTGGTCCGAGAAGGGGATTTGGTCGATATCAATGCCACTGGCCCTCAACAATGGACTGTCATTTTCTTTGCCGCATCCAAAGGGCATTTTTGGGTCACCAAATCATTGCTGAAACATCCAGATATCAACCTCGATTTAATGGATGACCGAGGGCGGACACCGCTTTGGTGGGCAGAGCATGGACGTCATTCGGGAATTGTTCATCTGCTGCGCATGCACAGTCGACTCTAGAGGCAAAAGCATTCTTTGGATCGAGGTCTGTTTAGCGGAGCTACATAGCTAAATGAAAAGTGTCAGGCCAGGCGCGTAATTCAGCGTAGTACGCTATATAGCAGTACAGATTGATTGGTGTAATCATTACACGTCCCGTTGTGAAAGACGCTAGCTGTTTGTTATCAACGGTAGCTTTTGAGATACCAGATGAGCTTTCATACTTGACAGTAAGTGTGGGATATGTTATTAATGGCACTGGCCGCTGACAAGACCCTAGCATGGCCTTGGTGAGAAGCATTTTGATGAGTGTAAAAAAGGAATTAGTTCCTTGATAACCACATCACTGACTTTCCATAACTTTATGGCCCAGATTCGACGTTTACATCTCTTTGCCATCTCTTCACCTACCTTTCACCCTCTTCTCTACATTGAGATGACGGTACTCTTCATGATCATTGCGTTCGTGATCTGAAGCAATTAAGTGCATCTGAACGCTATATTTACTACGGGGTTTTATAATAAGTTGGCCGCGAAGCCATTGCGTTGTTTCATTCTCAGGTACCTATAAGACTACCTTAAAACTGTATCTCCCAGTGTTTCCAATCCTTCCCTTTATCTTTCATAATCCTATCAAGTAGAGTCGCCAGCCAAGTTCTCCTGCTTCCGACCCACGAAACCCTTTCTGATTACTGTAACCAAAATTCCCTTGTAGAGTAATATATGGAACGAGACGAGCTGCCGAGTAAGTCTATATTTGCAAAGCAGATGCCAGCCTTATTAACGAAATATCTTGCAGCTGTTTCCCCCCAGCCTACTTGTGCTGTAGAGAAAATCCAACTCTCCCCAAGCTCTCCATCAACTAATGAGGCAATTCGCTACACAGATATCCGTGAATTCGAGAGAGAAGATCCCGTAGACTGGGATTTCTGGCTTACTCCCGAAGCACTCAGCCGAGAAAAGCCACCACGTTTCTGAACGATGTGAATAATATGCAGCAGTCGGTAGCTCTCAAAGTTATACTCAAGCGATTGAGATTTTGATCTTAAATCGTATATTGAGCCTACAGGTAAGTCTCTTGAGGACTTTTGGGTGTCGTTGGGTTATCATTGGAGAAGATAGATCGCATGTTGCATAGCGCTGATCATTTCTATTGATGCTGGATTTGCCACGGAATATAGCTCCATCGACTTTTACATCCAAGCCTCCGAAACAGCTTCAAATTTGTTCCTACAGTGTGTCGTACATAATTGGCAGAGGAAAATAAGTCGTACTGAGGGAGCGGCAAGGCAGCTGGAAGTTCTGCCTTTATTAGCTTTCTCGATGCAACGACGAAATATGGCACTACTTTGATTGTGAACAGCTCTCGAAGTCTTAACGAAGGATCGATCACCATGATAAACAAAGATCTTCACAGAATCTGATGCTATGCCGTAGATCTGGGAAACTGATCGCGATGAGGACGAGTTCTAAAGAATGGCCGACGGCCTTCAAATTGCCCTTCCTCAGACACAGAGATACATTTAGAGTAATGCACGAGGTGAGTAGGAATAAGTGAATCACCGAAAAACGGAATATTGAATTTCAGAAGTCACGAAGGAGAAAATGTATTGGATCCAAGGTAATGCGCCCGAATTTTGTTGGAGTCCTTGAAGACAAATGCCACCCATTACCGATCCAGTGAATTAGCAGTCCATCGAGGTGGGATTGGGTGGCATCGGGTTCGTGTTCGAGGCAACAGTGCTGGTTGCTATAATTTTGGTAGACGAGATCGCCGCAGGCGTATCTGTGAGTGTTTCAATCGAACTACCACTGAGAGCAGAGCAGAAAGCCCCCACCTTGAACTCTTTGCCGATCGTATAGTTTGCCGTATCTCCCGATGTTTTGAAACGCGAGAAGCCGCTCTTGTCAGCTGTGATCCAAGCAAGCTCCTGACCAGCCTGTCGGTGGGGGACCGCAGACAGTGACATTGACTGCCTCTGTCTCGGCGCGCTTGTGTTGATTTACGTCCCTGAGACCTGATGAGCTGTCAGTCCAATTGCGCCAGAAAGTGTCCTGTGTCCTGCATGATGTTGCTGCGCTTACTGGAGCAAAAATCGCCATCTAAAAGCGCGATAGGCTCAGAGAATCCCGTGCAGCCCCACGTGCTGCTTGAATAGATATAGCACGTGCCATCTACGTCCATGATCTCCAAGGTGTTGCCGAAAACTGCCGGGCAAAGCGTGAAGAGAAGCCAGAAAAGGCGCATGTTGGAGGCTTTGCTGATTCCGCGCGTGTGATCTATGGAACAAAAAGACGACTTGGTGGTATTTATAGGCTTAATTTTCATTCATGTACTGTGAGCAGGCCCGTGGGAAGGCTTGATGTCATCACATTGTAAGTCGGACAAATACCGCACCAAAATGACTGGGTTGGATGGAGGCGAAGCTGCTCGCGGAAAGGGTAAACGCACGATCTTACTAAGAAAAATGGGACAGTTTAACGGAAATCACCTTTCATTCAAGTCTTGAATTTCAGTATGACCATTACACATGCAATTTGAGGTGACCCTTGGAAGGGTTACAGACCAGCAAGCGGCTTGTACGTACGGTCTGCTCTAAATGAACACGTACCTTCATGAGAAATGGCAATGTCTCGGGTCATCTTGGGTGGCTCAACAAACAATGTATTACCCATAGCGCTTCAAAAGGCCTGACCCTGTGCATTGTGACTGCAAGACCAAGGCCCTTACAAACTATTCTACAAAAGACATTCATAAGAAGGTTGAGGGTCGTGACTCGTTGCGTCTCGTCCACGGGTATGCGGTCCATACCAATTGTGTCCACTTATAATCATGGGCTTACCCTCATAAGCCGCCGGTGTGTCTGTAATTCGACCTCATATCTGTAGTTCATTTTAGGTGGCTGCGGTGGTGGTGTTTGGCGGCGGATAATGTCTTTCAGCGCGCTGACGAGTTTCCACACCTCCTTGGTGGCGATTCGACCGGCCGGATCCGACAGAGCGAAGACGTCTCCACTCCGTGTTCGCTTCCGGTTCTCAGTGAGCAAGCCGGACCCGTCTGCAGCTGCCGTAGCCTGGAGTTCTTCCCCTGAGCTGCTGGCGATGGTTTCTTGGGTGTTTGTGGGAAAGGGCTCGGGCCCTCCCGTCGGTGGGTCCGCCATCGCTTTGGGGATGGTTCCCGCTCGGTACACAACGTTAGAATTTATATCGCCGTATTATCGACCCTCGAGTGCTTTTGTCTCTTCAATGTACAGGAATCGAAGTCAGTTTCCCAAAGCCAATTACTACAGGGTCCCGCAGCGTACAGGATCATGTGGTATAGGATCCCCATCGGATGATACAGTACTGTACCACAAAGCACGAGTTTTCTCACGAGGAGACTGACTGCTCTATCCCCAGGAGACGGGGCAACCCGATGCGTACTATCAAGGACGATATTCCACACGGCTAGACCTTGGGGCCAGTATTTGAAGAGAAGCTGGTGTCACTCCGAAAGAGTGATATTTCCGAGAAGCTGCAGCATGGTCGCTTCTCAATGCATCAAAGAGCGAGTGTCATGAGGCTCAACGGGGAAGGAGATTCGGCCTGCCTACTGAGTATTTCGGACTGGACACCGAATAAAGTCAATTGCCTCCTTCCTGAGTTACCTACACCGCTGCCATCATCTAGATTTATGCAGGGATCTCTAGCTAGCCAAGCTAGGTGGGGAAGGATTCGCGACCGACTGGTAGCGGTCGAGGCACCCGCGCAGGAGAAACAGAATCTGCCAGACGGCGAAATGTATGGGTGAGCGCGTCGTTAATGATTCCAGGCAGGATCCGATCATTGGAACGGGATTTGAGATCTCTGTTGACTTTCTAAATTACGTATCAAATCACTGTGCTTCATCGCCAAATAAACGCAGACTCTGCTTTGGCCCACAATATCATGGCAGAAACTAAAAACACTGAATTAGTCTCCGGTGTAAAATTGATCCTTTTTTGACCGGCTAGATCTCGGTCCTCGACTGACGCGAAACCACGTGCCATTTAAGCTTTTTGGTGCCGGCCGATCATCATTTCTTAGCCCAGCCGCTCCTCTTTCTCTCGCTTCATACATCCCGACCACTACTTCGGACTTGAAGCCGATTGAAGAGTTTTTTGTCGAGCTCAAAGCCTTTATTAAACGAAACTAGAGCTATTTTGATGCCTTTCTTGGATTGTGTATTCATGCGGTCGGCGCAGAAGAAGAGAGTGCTAGCGGCCATTTTCGACACGCAGGCTTCGACATGGGGCGTATGTTCGAGGAGTAGAGAGATAAGAGGGGTGATGTTCGATTATATAGTTGTTAGGACGCTTCTCTCTTCTTTTCGCTGACCTGTTCCTCCGGCACTTTTTCTCTCAAGTATTGAGGACTCCTCAACCATCCGTCTGGTAGAATTCCCGTTAGCCTCGTATGTCCACTATCCGACAACGACCACCACGGAAGGGCGACACTCTTTATTGAAGTGACACTTCAAACACATAGATCTGTCCGCGACACTGCAATTACTGATCAGTTCATGACATCTCTCCACCGAGAACAACCTGGCTGACACTTCGAATATCTGAACCGGTGAAGTCGATATAAATACTTGAACGCGCGTTCCCACTGCGAGCGGCACCCGTGGTCTGATTTTCGCGGTTCGCATCATTCGTTGTGCATAAGTCTGCAACCTTTCATTCCTCTCTTACCACATACTTGTCCGACCGCCGCCGCGATCCACCACACATTCGCCCTCAATGCTCCGCACAAAGTTGCTGTGTATACGCATCTGCCAGTGGAAGTCCACAGCTAATACTTGCTTTTTAAAGATATAACCTCCAAAAGCCTAACGACGAGTTCATCAGACGGTTTTAACGAATCTTTACCGATATCATTCCCCACGATACAGCGACAGTAGAATGGATGACAATCTGAACCAAGAAACAGGTGATCCTGTGATGTCGGTAAGGTATACGGACTGCGAGGCTTCAAATGATGGACTTGGGCCAATAGACGACATGAAAATGGATAACCATGACTTCTTCAACGATCGAACACCACGCAATTTGCATGACATCACATTCACTCCGTCATGGGTGGATCAGGGTTCGATGATATCAATTGCTGGTCGATCCTACTCACCTGTCTCGGGCGAATCGGGCACCATGTTCCTCAACCAAGCTGGCGGTTTGCACACACCCACGCTTGGTTTGAATAATACAACTCCGCTCCCCTTTCCAAATCTCATGTCAGGCACAAAAGCTGCTCACCAACTCCGCCTCGATCATTTTAATTATCAGTCCATCGCTCAGCACATACCATATAGGATCCTCTGTGGCCGGCAGGAATCATACGCACCAAACTTATTTATACGTTGTGATTCGGGTTACGATACTGTGTACGAAGCACTTGACGGTTCTATTAAAGACGTCTCATTGGGCCAAGCATCATCCAGTACAGTCACTGCGGATATTCCCGCTGTGGCCGCCAGGGGCGGCATGGCCTACACCGAGGGAGCAAAGTAAGTCAGTCGATTATTGAAGCCTTCTTTTTCCAGCTATATTCTGAGCACGGTGTTAGTTTCCGATTTAATGTAGTATTGCGTGCTCCAACAGCAATGGTCAAGGATGCGAAAGAAATACCTGTATCCTATCTCAACAAGGGCCAAGCCTACGATCTCGTAGTGGAAGACCGCGATCCTCCTGTTATCAGCTCTGAGCTGCGCAAATATCGGACGTTTGTTCGGGTTTCCTTTGAAGAAGAGGAGCAAAGGGCGAGACCCACAGCTTGCTGGCAATTGTGGAAGGAAGCTCGCGGTTCGGATGAGGCACATGAACGCAGTGGGAAGCTTTTGACTGTGGAGTACGTGGACCAGCTTGAAGGTGGAGGCGACAAACACAAGCAGTGCCAGGCTCAGATCGAGCAAACTTCTTTCGATGGTTTCTGTATTACTTGGACCGCCGACCCTGTTGCTGGCCCTTCCGGTTGCACCATTCCTGTGCGGTTCAATTTCCTTTCCACCGACTTTACCCTCTCTAAGGGTGTTAAGGGCAGCCCGGTACGTTTGTGTGTGAAGACAGAGCTCCTATCGCCTGGGGAAGACTCCGGTGCGACGCGCGTGTCGGAGGTATGCTACTGCAAGGTCAAAGTCTTCCGCGACCACGGTGCCGAGCGCAAGCAGTCTCATGATATTGTCCATGTCACGAAGGCCATTGAGAATCTGAAGCAACAGATTGCGGAGACGGAAAGCGGCGCAGTATTCGGCAAATGCAGACGTGGAAGCGGATCTGTGGCCAACATCAAGAGTTCCAATCCCTCTACGAAAGCTTCAAAGCGAAAGCGCGCCTGGTCTAGGAACTCACAGGACGGAGCGCCCGAGAAGACATCTTTAGAAGATGATTTGCAAGCCAAGTTGTCCGTGTTAAAGGGCATGTTGGTGTCCACTCGCACTGTAAGCGTTCTAGCTCTCAGCGGTGACGGAAAAGATGATCCTGATCTTCACCCAATCCGGTTACCGGCTGATGGCGACTTTGTCAAGAGGGAAGCTTTCAGCCCAAACTCCACCGGCAGTTCGCGGTCCATGAAGTCTTTGGTTCGTTCGCCGTCTTTAGTTCGTTCGCCGACCTGCGACGTGTTGTTGAATTCATCTTGCATGAATACCACTCAAGTGGCTAGTTTGGGAAGTCCAACTATTGTGCAGAAAATCACCTCCGGCGCGACAAATTTCCCAACGGAGTCTATTGAGGCTATCGACATCGACTGGGAATACCGGGCCCCCGAGGAGCGGCCGCCCAAGCCAAGTATATTTCCCACAACTAACAGTGCAATATACGATGCTAATGCTTTTGACAGTCGCATGCTTCTACCTCGGGTTTCGAGAGTACGAAGAGGACCTTCCCGACTACTACCGTGCAATTTACCTAACTGAGCGTACCATCCGGGAGCTGTTGAAGAGAATCACTGAGAAGCAAGACATTGATCCAGCACGTGTGGCCTGTATATTTAACGTGAGCCAGAGCGGCATACATATCGTCGATGACAATGTCGTGAGCCATATGCCGGACGGTCAAGACATGATTGTCGACATTTGCGAAGGCGCAAGCCGTGGCGGCGGCGACAGGTCTCCTATGTGCACCCCGATCGAGATCAGATTGACCTATTGAAATCTTATATCAAGCCAGCGCTTAGCTTGGCCCTGAAATGGAGGTTGTTGGTCGGTCCCACGAAAATTTGTGGACCCTATTACATAGAAAAAACCGGGTACCCAGGTGTTGGAGCGTCCCTGCAAGCTGAGTTGTCAGGGTCCAGAATTTCCGGTCCAGAGATGAAATCGACGTGATGTGTGTCATCTCTACAAATTGTGGCAATCTAGGGAGGTCCATCTCAGCTTTTGGATGTACCGGATTTCAAAAGACGTTGGCAACAATAACGATTGTATTGGAAAACAGAAGCTATCAGGAGAAAAGTTATCCTACCATCGACTTTCTATGGCGTTATTTCATCTATTTTGTTCCTTTCTTAAATGTCAAAATAAACGTACATAAAGGTGTGTGTGAGGAAGACCGCGCAATGCGAGGGTGCAGAAGGACTGACTGCCATATTGTCATGCCTTCGTTATATGTTCGATTTGCATGGAAAGTTCCATTGGTTCCCTTAGCGGATTACGGTACTATAACAATCACACATTTGTCGTGACTAGTGAATACGATACGGCCCTACAGGATTACAAAGTGAAGAGCTAGACTAGGTCAGCGTGTCTTAAGTTAGGGTTCGGGAAACAAATTTGTAAAAATGTGGAGTTAAGAACTGACTTCGAATATGACTGCATAGGCGCCCTCAGTGAGCTCGCACTGGGCAGCAATCCTAGCCAGGCTGTTGGGACAATGAATTCATACCTTCTCGTGGTGGGGTGACCCACCGCCCGTAGAACGACTCACGTTCCGTGTGAACACGTCCACACTCACCATCAACAGACTGTTTCTCAATTTCTCAACTGGTACCAACCACAGTCTGTTTGTCACCGCATCAGCGCTGTCACCACCAAGAGTCTGTTCATCAACACGTCGACCCTATAACGATAAACAGTTCTGTTCTCAACGCGTCAACACTATCACCACCAACAGCCTGTTTGTCAACACGGGCTTGTTGTAATTCAAAGGAAGATTAATTGTTATTTATTCAGAGGGAAACATGAGGCTATATATACAACGAAAAGGTCAAGTTGATTGAAAATCAACTTGGTTCTTCGTATAGATACTTCGGGATTAATTCCGATGGTTCGGCTCGGGTCCTGATCTGCACCAGCCTCATATCACAACATTCCCCCTCAGGATCGGTTTGCTGGCAGGGCAATACTGGAATTGCGCAGGGCAGTCAGGCCTCGGTAAAACCACTTCAAAAACCTTCATGGGAAAATAAGTGAAAGAGCGCCTGTGCTTTCATGCATGTTGCCTTGAAGTTCCCGAGGCGTCGATTCCTAAGAGACTACAAAACTTGGCAAAGGATGTAGGCCCCAATGGCTTGGTGAGACCATCTGCGGCCTGTTCCTCAGTTGGAATATATTGGAGCCCGATCTCGCCTGTATCCAGCACGGCTCGCTGATAGTGAAATTTCACATTGAAGTGCTTCGTCCGTTTATGAAACTCGGGATTGCGAGATAACGCGATGGCGGACTGGTTGTCAGCCATGATGTTGGTGACTGGTGACCGGTACAGCTGCGTTTCAGCCAGAAAGGTGCGAAGCCATTGGAGATGCAGAATGGCATTGTACTGTCCGATGTATTCAGCGTGAGTGGTAGACGTGGCCACTTCCCCCTGTCTTTTGGACGACCAGGAAATTGGCGCACCTCCAAGCTGGAATACATAGCCAGACGTCGAGTATGCACCGTCAGTGACGACAGAGCCACCAAAGTCGGCGTCCGTATACCCGATCAGCTGCCCACTGCGGTAGGTAATACGATACGTTTGCGTGGCTTTGATGTAGCGAAGCAATCGCTGCAGCGCGACTTGGTGATGCGATTGCGGCTGAGACATGAAGCGACTCAACATGCCCAGCGCAAACGCAATATCCGGTCGCGTGCCAATCATCAGGTACATCAACGAACCAACGGCGGTCGCATAACGAGCCTTTGCTTCCTCGTCCGGAGGTTCCTCGTCTGGACGATGATTCAGGATTTGCTTGGGATCCACCGGCGTAGACTTCGGCTGACAACCCTCCATGCCAAAGTCGGAGAGCACCTTCTGGATGTACTGGTGTTGGTGAATGGACACGGACCCATCGAGATGATAGTCGAACTGAATCCCGAGGAACGAACGCGGGGTGCCTAGATCGTTCAGTTGGAATTCTGTTTGCAAGGCTCGTTGCACTTGTTCGATTTCGTGCGTGTTTGCCGCAGCAACGAGAAAGTCATCGACATAAACACAGACGACGCAATCCGGTTTGTAGAACACACAGTTGTCCGGTTGGGCCATGGTGAAGCCATGAGAAGCCAGGACGCGGTGGACGCATTGGTACCAAATCCGCGGGGCCTGCTTCAGCCCATACAATGAACGGCGCAGCCGGCACACGTACCCTGGTTCTTCGAAGCCCTCCGGCAACTCCATATAGATAGACGAGTCGACGTCTCCATGAAGAAATGCGGTGACTGCATCGAATTGGTGGAGTTTCCATCCGCGCAACACGGCGCTGGCGACAATGCAGCGGACGGAGTCCATCCTGGACACAGCAGCAAACGTTTCGTGATAGTCGATGCCATGTTTCTGCCGGTAGCCTTTGATGACCAACCGCGCTTGGCGCGTTCCGTTGGCTTTGGTCTTGAAGACCCATTTGCAGCCAATCACATGGTCTCCGGCTGGGACGTCCTCTCGCCGAACCTTTTCCCATGTTCCGTGTTCGAGAAGTGACGCATATTCTTTCTGGATCGCGGCCCACCATTCCAGCTGGTCTGGGCCCGACACAGCTTCGCAAAAGGTCGCCGGGTCGACTTGTCGGGCCGATGCGGTATTCAATGTGCCTGCCGAGTACACCTTGCCTAGTGACTCCAGGAGACGCCGTGACGGTCTTCGTCTGCAACCATAGAGCGAATACCCAAGATCCGGTGTCAAGTCGGTTCCTTGTTGGCTTGGATTGAGCGCTGGAGGTGTCTCCTCTTCACGCTCAGACGGCGTTTTCTCGCGCTCATTCGACGGAGCTAAAGGCGATGCAGGTGGTGTTGGCAGCCCGCTGGCTGAACTTGGCATTGATGGAAAGACAGGTGATGGAGGAGCATTGTCCGGGAGGTCGTTGCCTGTTTCCCCCTCGATGAGTGGCGCCACCGGGGTCCTCTCATCGAACTCGACGTCACGCGAAAAGACTGTCTTTCCGGAATGCATTTCATAGAGCTTGTACTGATTCGGTTCACAATAGCCTAGCAGTCGGCACTCGGATGATCTCGCTCCGAGTTTTGCTCGATGCTCTTTGGGAATCAAAACCCACGCGCGGGAGCCGATCCGTCGTAGATGCAAGAGTGAGGGCGGCTTCCCGTAAATCACTTCATACGGTGTTTTCTTCTGTAGGATTGATGCTGGCGCGCGCAGCTTCAGATAGACTACCGTGTCTACAAGCTCGATCCACCAGGAAGGAGGAAGGTTCGCATCGGACAGGAGCGTGTTGATCCGCTCCCGGATAGTGCGATTCATGCGTTCCGCCAGTCCGTTCTGCCCTTTGCAGTACGGCGGCGAGGTATCGAACTCAACTCCCTGGGATTCGAGATGTGTTCCAACTGGCAGGTATTCTCTGCCGTTATCGGTGAGGAATCTTTTGATCTGAGCGCCGAACTGTCGGTGCGCCCAGGCCTCAAAATGTCGGAACTTCTGGACCGCTTCATGCTTCCATCTCATCGCATAGGCCCACGAGCCACGAGAATAATCGTCAGTAAAGGTGATCACGTACCTTGAGCCATCTTTGGCGATCGGCATCTCCATGATGTCCGAGTGAATCATTTCGAAAATTCTCGACGAATGCAGACGTGGCCGTCTTGCGCGGGAGTTCCTCTTCTGATGCTGCTTACCCGACATGCACACCGGACACTGCGGCGTTGCCAGCAATTCCGTCCTGGTCAGTGGTCGGTACGGAGTGCCAGTCTGCCGGAGGACCGCCCTTGAGTCGCCCCGGTTCAGATGCCCCATCCGAGCGTGCCACAACGCTTCGGAGGCCTGCTCCACTGCTGTGCCCGCATCTGCTTCGAGTATCACAGCTTCACCACCGAGTTCAGAGGTTGACGCTGCGCATTCTACGTCACTTGACTCCCGAGGATCGTCGACGTCGTGACCACCGTCTGCGGTTCCAGGTAATTTGCATGGTCATAGGTCGCCGGCGTCCTCGTCAGTTGGACTCGCTCTCGAGATCTCTTGCTCACATGACACCGCAGGATCAACAGATCCTCCTCCGCATGGTAGGCGGTCCCCACGGTTCGTCCTCGGCGTTGCACAAAGACGTTCTGCGGGTGCGCCACCACCGAGTAGCGGTCTCGCAACAGCTTTGGCACGCTGATCAGGTTCATCCCGACGCGGGGCGCAAAGTATACGTTTTTCAACACCAGGGGTTGGTTGAACTTCCCCCGGAGCATGAGCTTCACCGTACCAATCCCTTCGGCTTCCACTGGATCGCCCGCCGTGTCCAACATCTGGCAGTGGGGCCGCAGACTGTTGAAGCAGCTTCGGTCCCAGCAGATGTGGCTGGTGGCGGCCGAGTCCAGGATCCACCGGGTTTGCGGCGCGTGGGTATAAAGGGTCGTCACCCTCGCCCTCACGATATTGATCCGCGGTCTCTTGGAAGTCGGCGGGCCCTGCCGATCTTCCATCTGGCTTGATGGTATCATTTGTAAACTGTTCCTTGGTGAGCCGGAAACACTCCTTTCAGCCTTCAGGGCATGTTCCCTGGACGGCTGATTCTCTCGCTGTTTCTTCCAGCACTGCGTGACCAGATGGCCTCGCTTCTTGCAGTAGTTACATTTCTTTGAGTTCTTCTGCACGGTATTGATTGAAGGGCTGTTCGATCCGCCAGGCGCTCCATGCGGGAGCATTGCGGCGTCCTTGCGCTGCACCGTCTGTTCAGCATTTGCCAGACGGTTTCCGATCGTGGTCGGGTTGACTGGATCCTTGTCATTTTGGATCGCATCTACAATCAAGATGTATTCTGGTCCAATCTGCGTCAGCAGAATCGCGATGTGCGCCCTGTCGCCAATGGATCCTGGGGCGATCGCGTTCAATCGGTGTACGAGCATCCGTACACGATCTACAAACTCGCGCGTACTGCCGCAGCGCTCGCCAGTGGTTTCACGCAACTGGGCGAACAGCTCGCAGAACGTTGCGAGTTCCATCCGCCGATACCTTTCTTCAAGTTCATTCCAGAGGTCGCGCGAGGTCTCAAGCCCGGCGACATGAATGCTGATATGGGGGGATAGGTACCGGAAAATGGTGTGGTAGGCTTCGGCTTCGCGGCGCGACCATTCACGGTGGCGCTCGAACGCCTGGACCTCCACTTCGAGGCGCGCTTCAATGGCGCGTTGCCTCACCGCCCCAGCGAGGTGCGGTTCCACCAAGGGGTGGATGTCTGCCGTAATAGGCTTGGCGTACTTAAAGAGACAGTCAGGACGCTGAAGGTCGCCTGATACGACATCCCAGACCTGTCTCGCTTTAAGGTAGGAGGTCATGAGACGTTTCCAGGTCGCGTAGTTGTCGCTTCCTGTCAGAGGCTCGATGGCCGTGACGGCTCGTTCAGGAGAATCATGGACCAGAGCAGACATGGTAACGATTGCGAAAGTGGGGTAGATATATATTCAAGATAGTTAAAATGATTTTCAGATGAGTAGAGATGGCACCCGAGATTTTGCT
Source organism: Penicillium sp. VS I D KN (assembly GCA_019775415.1). Classification (NCBI taxonomy): domain Eukaryota; kingdom Fungi; phylum Ascomycota; class Eurotiomycetes; order Eurotiales; family Aspergillaceae; genus Penicillium; species Penicillium sp. VS I D KN. The sequence continues at coordinate 22,070 of JACWFT010000170.1, forward strand.
GCCGGGCTCATAACCTGTTGTAATTCAAAGGAAGATTGATTGTTATTTATTCAGAGGGAAACATGAGGCTATATATACAACGAAAAGGTCAAGTTGATTGAAAATCAATTGGTTCTTCGTATAGATACTTCGGGATTAATTTCGATGGTTCGGCTCGGTTCCTGATCTGCACCAGCCTCATATCACAACACTGTGCACATTGTTCGATCGAAGAGCAATTGAGAAAGGTGTCAATCGCTGTCAATGCGCCTGCATAATATTGTACTGTTAGCGCATTGGTAGAAACGGGCCACTGGGGCCAATAGTGGTACATACCAACACTCGTTCCAAGACACAAGTCGGGGAGAGACGCGATGGGCAAGCCAATATGCTTCTCCAATGCTCGCAGCAAGCCCAGTTGAATCACCCCGCGGACGCCACCGCCGTCCAAACTGAGGATCACAGGGTGCTTAGTTGGGGGTAATTGGCGTATACTAATGAGGAAACATTCATCGCACACGGGGCATTCGTTAATGTCCCAATGATACTCGCCAAGGGAACTCGACTTGCCAAAGATCACGACACAGGTGCCGCAGAGTGCATGCTTGCATGGCATCATGTGCTCGGGCGGCCGACATAAGCATACCAAGCAGGTCGTCGTGGAGTAAAGGCCTCCCCGTCGGCGAAAGAACCGACGCAGTACATCTTTTCGAACCATGGCAGATGTCTTGCTGGCGCTCAATTGCATGAATTGCTGATTGAAACGGGATAGAATACCCTCGTAGTGGCTATGAGAGACCCCGCCCTGCGAGATTTTGACACAATGCTTCTCATACAGTGCGGTAAAGACGATGGTCAGGGAGAAACCTAAGCCTGTCAGTTTGGCATTTAAACGAGATTGTGATCTTACCGTGCATTCCAGGGGGGTACGCATGCATCAGAAAGGCCGAGGCAAAAAAGTCTTGCATCTCTTCCTCCGTACCGCCAGAGGATATGACTGCATGGGCAGCTTCTCGGAGGAAACGACCCATTGACTCGTCTTTGGGACGGCCTATTCGAGCTTCGGCCAAGAGGTCAAAGCGTGATGCATTCAGGGATCGTTTGTAGGTTTGAATGTAAGACTGTCAGAAGGCACGAAGATGAGATGCCGAGAAACGCCGATGGGTGGAGTCTTGCTGAGCACGAATGGCGGAAAGCTGCTCCAAGATGAGGGTACGAAGCGGTTCGAATGCGACCGTATCCGAAAGGCCGCATCTTCGACGCAGATCGAGAACGACGGTTTCGCCAGTCTCAGCAAACGTTTCGAAATCGCCGCATTTCTGCGCTGCAATGTCGTCTGAATCATTTTGCTTGGTCAAGACGATGACTGTCCGTATGGATGCGGAGACGGGCTGACCGCCAATCGCGGGCTGTCGACGTGGCTGTTGAAGCAGGTTTCGTGCAGACTGCAAGTCAGATTTTGAGTCGATAAACAAGCACAGAACTTGAGTCCATGGCAGGATGAGTTGGGCTTTCACTTCTTGGTGTAGTTTGGCCGGCGGACAGGGTATGTTAGCATCTGGTATAACGTATCTTCGATGTCGCTGTGTAGAATGTTTGGACCATTGTGAATCTCCCAGGCCTTTTTCGAGATCCAGGCTACTCTCGGTAAATAGGATGGGATTTTCTGTATGGCCGGTTCCCCCACCAAGATGGAGACGGATCAAGCCCGCGGGACCTTTGCGTGTGACATTGTTGTGGGGGTTAAGAGCTCGCAGAGCCTTCGTACGATTTGAGCTCCCAGCGAAACAGACCAAATATGGACATTGGCGTTTCGGAGATGGCATTCCCTGCACCAGCTCCTCCAGACGACCGGTATCGACCAAAGCCCAGGCTCCATCCTCATTGACAAGATCAAGCCACGCTGCCATCAGGCTGTCTGATTGTTTGGGCACAGAACGAGATCAAGGCGAGTCTTTATACCAGCCAGGCAGGACATATTGCAATTAGTACTGCGGCAGACGTCCCACTCGCATTGTAAATTGATGGCTTGCACTCTGGTTGACCCCAGAATCTGAGGCTGGGCTAACAAATAAATGTCCACATATTAGAAGAAAACATTTATCTGCTCATCCTGAATGGCAGTAAATAAATTGCACATTGGGCGACTTTGTTCTTGACGTCGCTTTTTCTAGAGGTTGTGGCTGGCTGTTATATCGAAGCCTGTGTCAATAAAACAGCTACTTTACAGGCCAAGGCTTTTATCCTACCCAAGGTATATGTAATGGCAGTTGATTCCACCTGACGGACGCGTCTTCATGTTTCATTGATTAATCGATCAATTTGTTGTGGCAAGTTACGATTTCCTACGCGTGAAATTCAGGAGCAGCGGCAAGAATATCAGGAAGAGGCTTTGATTGGTAGACACTGGGCAACCTTCCTACTGATGTCGAGGCTTTCACTGCAGGCCTGGAGAGAAAATCAAAGATACCTGCATATGTTTACTTGCCTGGCTTACAGCAATTCAACGAGGGTAGGAGAAGCCCTTGAAAATAGTCAATGGGCCAAGTAGGTCTGATATCTACGCAAATAGAATGGCATAATGATAACAAGGCGACTAGCGGATGTTAGAATGTCACAGAGTGGCCGTTTACCATGTCTGACTGATTTACCGGGTATTTCGTATGGCTACCAAGCCGACCGCCCCACATGGCAACATTACATCGTCATTGGTTACTCCTCGGCTTCATTCCATATCCAGCCTCTCAATGGACTTAATCATGGGAAAACTACTGTACCAAGCTTGAGAAGAAAGTTGGATCTAGATTGACTATCATTTCCTTCGATGCCATTGGGGCGCGCTATATGCACGTTGCGGGACGGAAGACTGCATGCAATTATATCAAAGCTAGAATAACAGGAGTTCCAAGAAAAAAGACTGCGCTATTACTTATCTATTACCTAAATGACTAGCTAAAGTTGTTTTTTTTTTTTTTTTTTTTTTTTTTTTTCGTTTTGTTATCCGTTGTTCTGATACCTTTTCATCCTTAGAAGTTAGAATCAAACGAGGCAGAATCAGTGAAATCAGAGCAGAACTTGGACGTGCTTGTTACCGATCAGTAATTAAAGATCCTCCTCGGTACTAGCGGGCATATCCAAATCCTTGACCTCAATTCCGTTGTTCTGTAGCATCGCGGCCTTGTAAATCTCATAGAGAGCCTCGGCTACCACTTCCTCTTTCTGCCTTTCCGAGAGATCCATATCTTTCCATTTTTCGCTCCCTCTTTTCTTCATAAATTCTGCCCTGCTGATTTCAACAATGGGAGTCTGACGTTGAGGTTCGGGTGGGCCCCGATTGTTCAACTCCCTCGATGTAGCAATGGCAGGTGTCAATCCTGACGGGGCAGGAGAATTGACGTTCTCCTTTTCCTCGTCAAGACTGACTGGATTGGATCTGGTGCCCGCCATCTCATTCTGCCGGGACGATGGAGGGGTACCGTTGCCATCAACAGCCGGAGCGGAAATCCTAATATCAGGCGTTCTCAAGCGCGAAGTGGCTCTCCGAGAGGTGGCTCTTTTTCCCTGAAGCCGGATCAAAGAAGCGTTCAATGGACACGGTGTGGTGGCACGACTGCGATTCTCGTTTCCGGGCCTCGTTTGGGCCCAGGCCACGTATTGCTTCTCCTGATTATCCCAGACTTCCTTGATCTTTGCCTCGGTTGCCTCCCGCCCATAGCAGAGCCGTTCGAAATTGGTTTTTTGGAATCCACGAATACCCCTCTGAGACTTTGCACTTAATTATGTCCTCCTCCCTCAAATCCTGCCATTCGACTCTTGCCCATGAGCATGGGTTACGTGTGGAGATTCTCACACCCGTATCTTCGAATGCGGCTCCGAAGACGCCGGCGACGTTTTCGCTCGTATACCGAAAAGATTTTTTTCCATCAACACCTCGGTCTTTGAGTTCGGAGATTCGAAATTCTTTGTCGGAGATGTGGTGCGGTTATTGGTGTACCCGGGTCTGAGCTTGAATACGAACCTGGCTGCTTCGGGGGGACCTTCTCGTACAATCACGAAGGTCGATTTTCCTCTCCAAGTACCCCATCCATCCACAATTTCATTGGGATCGGGATTTTGATTTTGCGTGAGGCGACCTTTGTTGTTTTCCACAGGCGGATCGAGAATAGCCAGACATTTAAAATCTCTACCCTAGGCTACCGATGCTCTGCTCGCGTGATGATCTCATGTCGGAATGGTTCGGGTCATTTTGTACGCCCAGTGTGCCGTTTTGCGTGGGTTGTTGCTGGTCTTCGGTCTTGCGATTTGCACCAAAATCTGTCATCTCAATATCATTCTTCTCTATTGATGGGATGGCCCTATCACACTGCGGTGTTGGATTGTCGTCCACAGAGGCATTCTGCTGCGTCTACTCCGAATGGTTTTCGTCGGAATAAGGCTTTGTGCTCTCATTTAGATTCGCATCGGATACCAATGTTTGTTGCTGCTGCATTCTACTTTGCAATTTCTGTGGAGACAGAGACCCCTCATTTGCCTTTTCCTCTATCCTTTTGAGTCTGTATATGGTGTCTGGGTTTGAGCCCGAAGTTTTGGAAACACCATTGGGTGGCATGATAGCAGGTCAAAGCAATGGTTGCTTTGAGCTGGACTGATGTGTCCAGTGGGAGCTATTTATGTCTTTTGGCTTTGCCAACAATTATCGCGTACTTTACGGCAATCCATGTACGAGCTAGGAATTGAGTCTCCCATCATTCTCAGAACACCGAGTATACTTCTTCGAGGGGATCATAATACTGATCTTATGACCTTAAAATTCCATCAAGATTGAGTAAAGAAAAGGATGAGACACATTGACCTCAGTGTTCAATTTTGAGATACACTAACATCATATTCTTGAGGAGAACTCAAAGTACAGTTCCAGGTGTGATCATGGTCCACGCAAGTGAGTGACTCGGAAACAGAGTATATCACCTCAAAACAACCGAATATGCATAGGCCTTTTGGCCACAATCACCGCTAGCAGTAGAATGAAGGTGCCAGCGACTGGTTCTGCAGTTCATGCATGCTTATGATTTCGCTACAGGTCATGTCGCGATGCAAAACTGCGGTCATAGTCAACATTAGGCCTTCGGCTTGACAATATAAATTAGAATGTTGGTACCTTTATCACTGATCTGCTCTTTCTGAGGCATGAGACGTGCACAATTCGTGTCAGCAATAAAGGATTTCTTGAGCCACGAGATCCTTGGCGCCACTATCTTGGTGCAGCAATGGGACCTGTCTTTCAGTGGTTAACGCAATAGGCACCTTTCCTCATAAAATGATCTTTTCTTTATACACCTAATCGCTTGTGATACTAGATTTCTTAGCTATATCGTATCGATGTCCCGTAATTAAATTGAGCTTCACTACAGCAATCCCACTTTGAGGTACATATCAAAACCTCTCTGGATCTTCTCGACATAGTCCAATAGTACAGTAAGATTTCACATCAGTGGGCTTTCTTTCTGTCAAGCTCAGCCTCTCCTTGGATTGGTCGGTTTCTCGGTATCAAAATGGCGATTTGGTCTCTTTTTCTGGCTATCCAGAGCTTTCAATTGATTGCTGAAGCGTCTAATGCCTCTTTCCATCTGTCTAATCTTGAGGAGAAACCGGGAAATCCCTTCAGGAGCGCAGCACTGGTCTTTATGCCGCGGTACTGGGTGGTAATGGCATGGTTGCCGATGGCTGGCCGAGCATTGACCAATGGGTTGGCTCTATTGAAGCCATGTTCGAGAGTAACCAGGCCGTGATCTCTGCCAGCTGCTCTCAATGGGGTCTTCCCAATAATTCGGATGACGAGACGAATTCCATCAAGGATGCCATCCTCCAAGTGGAGCAGTGGAGCGGCGTCGACGCGCGCTTCATCTTGTCGATAGTCATGCAAGAAAGCAAAGGGTGCGTTCGGGTTCCGACCACTGACAATGGTGTAATCAGCCCAGGACTCATGCAAAGCCATGATGGCTCTGGTTCCTGTAACAGGGATGGAGTTATCCAGAACCCTTGTCCCGAAAGCGAAATCCTTCAAATGATCATAGATGGCGTCGAAGGAACCCCAGCTGGACCTGGCCTGAAGGCACTGATAGCCCAGGAGGGCGGTTCTACAGATGCGGCTTCATTCTACAAGGCCGCCCGTGCTTACAATTCCGGCGCTGTTGCCTCTAGCGGCAACCTGGGTCAGGGGATTGCCACTCACTGCTACGCCTCGGACATTGCCAATCGCCTTTTAGGCTGGACCGATGGCCCTAGCTTGTGCGCTCCTAATGTGATCGGCATGTTATCCGCTGCGCATTGGGACGGCAAGAGTGCGAGTTCTTGCGAAGGGAGAGCGACTCACACACTCTCTATTTGCCCTCCCATCGCACGTATACTTATTATGATCCAACCCAGAATCAACCTCGTTTCATCCACCGCATACTTCAGCATTTGCCACCATACCTTCTGCGCTGCTCTCTCCTAACACGATTTCATGTGCTTGTAGCAGGAGGCGCCCTCAAGTCTAAGGACGATGTTTACGCTACCTTGTACTTTCTTGCTGTGTCCGGTTCTTTATATACTAGTGATCTCGTTGAGAATTCCACTCTTTTAGTACAAGCTCTTGGCAAGTTAGATCTCCAAAAAACAAGCATACGCCCGTAAGCGTCTCGGAGATTCACATCTTGTTCTTGTAGCTGAACATTAGAGCTCGCTCGATTGCTCCTAGATCGGGTTAAAGCGCTCAAAAATAAATTTTTTTTTTTTTTTTAAAAAAAAAAAAAGAAAAAAGAAGAAAAAAAAAAAAAAGAAGGGAAGGAAGGGAATACAATTTACGTAGCGAACCACATCGCGTCCAATTGGCCCATCACCCCCTATGTGAAGCCAGGTCGGAACGTATATCCCGAAAAAGAAATACATCATTACAGAGGCATAGTTGGCATTTTTGCATGATCACGCAAGAGTACAAGTCGAATGTTCATTTTGACTTACCTTTCTGTTCCCAAAGAGTAAGAAGCTTGCCTTGCAGTTCCTTCTGTTCCGCCTCTCGCTTCTCTTCCCGTAGCTTTTGCTGTTCGAGTTGAGTGAGAAGTTTCTCCTCTCAATCCTTCTGTTCCGCGTCTCGTTTCTCCTCTCGCTCCTTCTGTTCTGCCAGTTGTTGTTGTAATGTTTGTATCATCATTCTTAGCTCTGGTTGTAGACCACGATTCTGCGAAGATGCTGCTCTGCGATACCCCGGGCGTTCCTGCAATCCGACCATGGACACCTGAGAGTCAAGTTCGTCGACGTCGATACCGAAACCATTTTCGTCTGGGTCCGGGACTTCTTCCAAGATCCGCATCAATCGGTGAGTATGAATAGGCAAGAAATCACGGTCCAAATTCTCCACAAGCTGATAACATGTCCACCGATTTTCTTTGGCCCAGATGTTGGGTTGCGCAACAGGCCAGCGGTAGAATGACACCTTGCCATCATCAATCTCTGGATAGTAGCCATATATTCGAAGACCTCCGAGGTCATGCGATATCGAAAAGCCCAGAATACGTCGATGCACCTCCGTACAGCCCGCTGCTTGGCACAACGAGACCACAGCTCGCAGAGCAATGCACATACTGTGCATATTCTGCCGGTCGGCAAAATCCAGCGCCTGGTTCCCACATTTGATTTCTGCAGTCAAGTACGGGAAGTACATGTCCTCGCGCGCCGTATAAGGCGATTTCTCGTCAGGCTTGATCCCGAGTTTGCGCCGCTGGCTCTCGGAGAAGGTCGACCATTTCAAGCCTCGCGCGTGATCAGGTTGGGGTTTCGGACCATAGATTGGCTCGGTCTTCAGCCAGGGATCATTGTACCATCAATCACATCCTTCAAAGATTGGTTCCCTCGAATGTATTGAGTCTCCGCGGATGGCATAATGAGAGGGTGCAAGTCCACCAGGAGACGCGCTTCGGATCGATTCTGCAACGCATTATGGAAATCTGTGTTATACTCGTCTTCGAGCAGTGTGCCGTTGGGAGGTTGAATTGGCTGACTGAGAAGACGCTCTCAGAGCGCAATATCCTCGGGCATCGGGCCGACAGAGGACTGTCGCATGAAGCAGCCTTTGGTCTCTAGGATGGTGACATAGTTGACGGCTCGTTATGCATATGACCTGGTGTTCCGAGCCGAGCTGCTCTCGCTGTTCTCCGAGGAGACTGACCGAGCACGCCCCCGATCCGTCGAGATCGAACGCGATCGGGAACGCTTCGAGGCCGGTTAACAGAATCGGGAGAGAACGGAGAGAGCGGTTGCTGTGCTTTGCTATGGTCGTGCTGGGGCTTTCTCGCCGGGGCACTTTTGCTGGTCGCTCGTCACCATCACTGTTGCAGCCACGTAAATCAGACAGTGCTTCGCGTTTCATTATGTCGATGTGGCCAATAGAAGTAAATCGTTGTCGCTGCCAGAAATCACACATGAACATGAATACACAGGTGGTTGCGTTTCATGAATCAGAGGGAGTCAAGCATCGAGTGGTGACGGGTGGTCGGTTGACCGGGGTTAGCGCGGCCTGGTCTCTTGGCATGGGCCTGTGCGCGAGAATATCCAATCGGCTGTCCCTTCATTACGGGCCTTTTGTGCCATTCCAGCCATAGGGTCCACAACATACCAGCTCTGCGGACCATCCATCGGATGAGGACCTCCGGGATTCTTCGTTCTCACACGGTGTCATCCTCACGAGAAGCTCCTCGATATCGTGTTCGGTAACTATTTCCATCGGGAGGATGTCCGGCAGCAACCTGGCTCTCGGCGACTCATCTTGTATATCGAGCAGCCGGGGGTGTGGGGAAGAAATCTTAAATATCGCATGCGCCTTTTCCTGACCATCATGGGTCATCTATTACCTGAGCATAATTACCTGAGCGCAGTGTGGGGACTATACCCTTGTATTGATCACCCGGCTAAAGGTATCCTACCGCTTTCCAGATGTTGTCAGTATTGGCGAGGAACTCTCTCCAATGGCGCCGCTTGGCGTCACGGGTTACTCGATGGTAAGCGTAATGCCGTGTCTTCCAGCGCAGCTAGTTTGACTTCATGCCGGCGAGCTTGCGTGTCTATTTCGAGTCCATGTGTACTTGTCTCTCAATCCTGCCAGCTGCGGAGTCCACCATCTTTTGTCGTATGGGAATGGCCGCGCCACCGGGACTAATTTGGGAATTGCTGCGCTTGTCCTGTCAGTCAAGCGTCCTGCAATTGTGTTCACTTCCGAGCAGTCTGTGGTACTCACGATCTTCGTCTCTAGATCTCTTCACTCTACGACGATGTTGGCCCATGGGTCTTCGCGAAATGAAAAGCGGGTTGGCTTCGGAATGCGAGAGTTTGCACTATGCCCCGCAGAGTCGGTAAGCACTTGAAAAAAAGGCCCTTCGAGATAGGTCAGTATGCATGGGCTATATGAGGGTCCACTTACCATTTTTCACCTTCGACCTTGTCCGATCTTTAGCTCGCCCCAACGATGCTCAGCATAACGCTAGGACAACACAGGCCTCGCCCTAGCGTGAATCGGCCCCACCTCCAACTTTCGACCCAATGCACTATCTCTCTTGAGCTCCGCTTCGGTTTTGTCTGTCTATCGGCTGGATTCATGGCTGGCGGCCGGTGGAAATGGTCATCGGGCAATAGCACTGAGTAGATGTACCCAATTACCAACGAATACTCTCACACAGGCTAGCTGCAGTTGCAGCTACGGCCCGGAGATCAATTGGACAAGCCGTCACGGAGTATGCCTGTAGCCTTGGTGTGACCATGCTGCTCAATATCCCGGCTCGTTTGTGACTTTTGCGATGTGTGTGTTGATATAGAAGGGGTACCCGGAAATTGGCAGTCCAACTTGACTAGGACATCCATGATTCACTTGAGGTTGGCTCGGAGGCATGTTCTGTTGGGCGCCTTATTAGCGAGTAGGTCAGAGAAGAGGCTTTTGGCTCACATGCTCTGGTGTCTCGTAGGTAATTTTGGCTAGCGATTGGTGGCTGGCAGGCGGATGTAGACTCTTCGTAGCGCTGATCTGGAGCGGTTCAATCCAAATACACCGGACTGGTCGCATCGTAGCATCTAGTATCTCGGTACAGTCTCAGATTATTTCGAGCTGACGAGGGACATACCTGCGCAGAAGACTCGCTTACATTCTCATGATCACGGAAGCAAATGTGAAGGGACATTCGATCAGCTCAGTTAGTCGAGGCTTGTGCGTGCTTGTATACGTACGGAAGACTTAAGACATAATCTGGGCTGGATGATCTCCATGCTGGCTAGCCAGAACGGGTTGGAAACGAAGCAGGAACAGCTGCATCAGGGAGCTGGCTGACTTGACTGATCAGGGTATGTACAGTTTGTGTCAGTACCGGAAAACGCTCAGAAGAAATCAAAGGTGGAGGAACTTATCATGGGTGTGCTACAGGACACTCTCGGATCGATGGGACTCCACGCAATGCGACAACGCAATGAGTCCAGCAGCCAAGACGAACTCAGCTTATGCAGGTCCCCGAGATGCGTCACTATCTTTCCCGAGCCGAATACCGACCGGCCGGCGAATTACTCTCTGACGCCACGCTAACGCGTGAGCAGACCATCACCGGCATCGAACGCTTGAGCAACAAGGTGAGCTAGCGCGCAAAGCGTTCCTTGACCTGCGTGCCGTTCCCTGCATAATACTGCTCGCTACGATATACTCTCCTCACCGTTGCCAACTGCTGGTGCACGAATGATGCTCTTATGGGTCAGTGACTCAGTGTGTGCGTAGCCCATCGCCAGTGCTACACGAGAATTCTCCATATAAGAAGTTGGCTCAAGGACACGGGCAGAAGCTCATATCTGTTATGTTTGTCGCTCTGTATACGCTATTGAGCACGTGCGTTGGTGAAACTGCAAAGACACCTAGCCCCAGAGCCGGAAAGCTCTGTCCCATTCACGGCACGGGCGGCCTTAAGACTGTCTAGACCGGTCCTGGAGCTGCCGCGCTCCTAGACCCCTTGGTCAAGACCCCAGGGCCAAGGTTCTATGATCGGGGGCCCAAGAGGGTTATCCCTGGGA
>JACWFT010000171.1:0-10095 GCA_019775415.1 Penicillium sp. VS I D KN
GGCCTGCCGAAGCTACTTTATGTCTCTTGGCCACGAACTTCGAGCCCGAACGCCCACCCTCTCGAACCCACCGGACGACTTCTCAATTTCAATCCGCTGGATTCCTGCGCACATGGGCGTTCCGGGCAACGAGCTCGCGGACGCTGCGGCGAAAAATGCGGCTCTTGGAGGGGCTGAAAACGTGGGGTCGGCAACGGAGAATGGGATTCTCCGGCTCGCCGCAACGGCGAAGCAGCAAGTTCGAAGGCGGATTCAAGAGAGATGGGCACTCTCGTGGGCGAAGGAAAAGACTGGAAAACCAAACCAGAAATTGGTTCCAGCGCCGCACAAGAAGACATTAAGGCTCTTTGAGGGCCTGCCAAAACACTACACTTCCATCTTGGTGCAGATGCGAAGCATGCGGATCGCGCTGAATCACTTTCTGTTCAAAATTGGTGAAGTCGAGTCAGACGTCTGCAGCTGCGAAGAGGGCTCACAGACGCCGAAGCACGTTCTATTGAGTTGCCCACGCTTCGTGGATGAGAGGAAAGAGATGCTGGAAAAGATCCGGGCACGGACGGATCTCCGAGGGTTGGATTATGAGGCTCTTTTGTCTCACCCGCGTGCGACTCGCTACGTCGCAGAATTCATGATTCAGACAGGTCTTCTTGGGCAATTCCGCCACTGTGAAGTGGAGCCGGAGCCAGACCCAGAGGACGACGAAACAACTGGCCAGAATTGACTGGCATGGGCAGGTGGCGAAGACGCTGCGTATTACGAATCAAGACGCCTCTGATCACCGAGAGATCAGAGGAACCGACAGCATAATCAATACGAACGTTAATCGACAAGCGAGAGCTCGAAAAGCTGCAATCTCCAGCAGCGGAATACGGGGTGGAGAAGCAGGTTGTGGGAGATATATATATTGTGGGATTGGACTCGATTTCGTGGGATTTATGGTTACATTCACCTGTATGGGCAGACGCCCTTTTCTTTTGTCCTAGTCATTCGTTACTTCGTGGAGTTTGGAGTACGGGCATGTTCTTGCTTCTTGGAAGAAGCGCCTACATTACCACGGCGATGACTAGCTAGGTAGCATTAGGTTAATAGAATATCATCATCATCATCATCATCATCATCACGTCAAATGAAATCAACCGCTGACCGTCTGGAGAAAGCGCATTTCACGGCGGATCTTCTTGATACTTCAACGTATTTTTGGGTACGGCCAAAGCAAGCGTGATTGTATGTTATTCCGATTTCTTTCTTCACGATGTGGCCCTAGACGGCTCCACTTTGCTTTTTCATGTATACATAACTATGATCGAGATTTTGTATTATAATTTTAGACTTGAGGCAAGCTACCCTTGCCCAGACGCCCGGTGGTCATACACCAGGATCAGAAAATCGACTATTTCGGACACACAAATGTATTCTGGCCCATACCTGAGATGACGTCAGCTTAGCTTTTATTCAACTAGCGCCCATCTAGCACTATTGCGTTACACCAGTGGTGGTAGGTTTGGCTGGCTCTGGCCGAAAATTAGTTAGACGCCCAATTTTTGTAAGAACGTAATACTGGGAGAACTATTCCTCAGGTCAATAGGACCTTGGGCAGCGCACTTCGGTCGGTTGAACTTTCAAACTACACCTGAGAAAGTTGTGTCACGAGGAGTCTTGTCGATAGCTGCTGACATTATTGTTAAAGAGAGGTAGGTATTGCTATGTGACGTAACGTGCGCAGATACTGAGGCCGATGTCTATGAGTTTTGTTGACCGACACAGCTAAAAGCTTCATTCGGACTAGAAGTCGGCGACCGTTTCGAACCCATGAAGTTCACATCAGAGACACTCTCGAACGTAAATTCCTCAGTCCCCAGTGGTGATTTACGTAAAATGGACATAGAGCCTGGCTCCCAAATAGGATTTTCAGGACTTGGACTTTACCCCTACCGTAGGAAGGACGTGGATAGTGTGGGACAAAACAGGAATGCCATTGACAGCTGACATTATTCCAAGCCACAAAAGTCACAACAATCACAATCGTCGCATGGAAGATTCCAAGATTTTGGGTTATTAAACTGAAATAGCATCCTGCATTTACTTTCGTCCCTACGGAGATAAGGGATACTACCGGAGTGATGATATTCACCGTGCTGTGTATCTCCAAGACCGGATGACCGAGGAGTTCATCCGAGAAATCTGCAGAAAAGCATCATTCAGCAGTACGTGTATCTTCCTGTGATACTGGGAACAACATAAGAAGGATGGGAGATGGGGATCTAGGGATCTACACAAACCTTCCAATGAACAACCTCTTGAAAATGATTTTGTGCCAGTCACTCCGGTATCCATGGGTACATCCAGTGCTGCTGGTGGAACTAAGTTGCGAGTTTATCTTCAGCACTTCCAATAGATCCCATTTGTTGTCTTAGTGCTGAACCAAGCTATCGATAATGATGACAATTGGCTTTCTCGAACATGTCGTGAAAAGTGAGTGTACACCATCCTATTTTGCGCTGCATACTATATGCTACGTTATGCTACTGTTCAGGTGGAGGATGGTCTATCATGTGAGATGAGAAGGGCACGCAATTTGACCTTAACACTAGCGCAGTTTCGGATACCCACCGAGAGTCAAGCATGATTGCATGAGGGCTAGCAGATGGCAATAGTCCGTTTGAATCATGGTAACCCTAGTGATATACTAGAAGCACATATTGGAGAATGGTGGCAATTTCCTGACTTAATCTAGATTTGCGTTTCTTTACTGGCGCGCTAGGAAAGGAAACATGAGCGTTTGAAGGTCGCCATTCCCGGTTTCTACTGTGCCTGTTCCCAGGTGCTTAAAATCTAGTGACCACTTCCAACTGGTAAACCCGGAAATAATTCTACGAGCCTTGTCGACCCTACAAACATTCGGTATGAACAGTGTACGAGACTGATTTCGAGGCTGGTTTCGGTACCTCATGCTACCCCAAACCGGTGATGAACGTGATGAACGTGTAGCTTTGTCATATTACTTATTAACACCGCATGCAGCAATACCGATGCGACTCTCCAAATAAAGCGAATGGGCCCAGCTTAGTATGCTTGCAAAAAAAGCCATGAGAGCCATAACAAGGAAATGGCACCATCAATGGCGCCTTCCATGGCGCCTTCCATGGCACCTTCCATGGTACCGAACTCGGAGAATGACTGATGTGACCAAGCAGTGATGCGTCGCCTCTTGTTGAAGTTTGGAGTCCCATGGGGCCTTGCCGGCCGAAATTAGCTCGCCAAAGGCCATACTTTCCTGAAGTTGGCTTGGTACGCAGATACTCGGCTCAGAGTTGCCGAATACGAAGACTGCATTGCATGGCTTCCCATCCGATGCTGGCTTTTTGTTAACCACACTTGAGCTTGTTGACACTCGCCACGCTTGTATGCCTTGAATCGGCAGCGGGCGCATTCGGGTATGGGTCGCTTGGCGGACACATCTATAAGGCACATTGAAGTGGCATAGCCATCCAATTTCTTGTTGGAAATGGAATGTTATTGGTCGCATGGGAATCTCCCTGAACTCGCGGACTTCGTCTCCTCTCGGTCACGGATTTTTGCCAAAGCACGGGAATGAGTATCCGATGGCACAGATGCCGATGCCATTGCAACGATCGGGTGGGCGACGCGTGATAGAGGATCAGCCTATCGTGGATAAACAAAAGCTTTAGTAGAGGACTCCCCGGCTGAGATCGGTGGGTATTGGTTACTCGGCGAGTAGATTCTTCGTTCCGCAGAAAGGACAAACCCCGCCAATGGTGAGCTACTTGTAGTGAGCAAGAATATCACATGGTGGTACCAATTACCTGCCCTCACTGGGTGGAAAGACATGGTGTCCCGAGGATGTCGAAATAGGGATTGGCAGCAAGCCATCCATGGGAACTTGTCTCAGAGCACACCCCAGCAGAATGCTGATTATCAGGCAAAATATGAACGAGGACTGCCGGGAATCAAGTACGATGTGCTCGCTTAGCTGTGCGAGGCAGGACTCTGACCTCGAATAATGCAAGGACAGGCAAAATATCGAGCGTGACAGCAAAGGCGGTGAAGTTGGAAGACGTGTGCGAGTGTTTACCAGGAACCATTCAGAATACGTCAGTAAATATAAGGTCAAAGAAGAGCTCAATCACGATTCCTGTCCGTAATGCATTTAGCCCGAATCGTCTGAATCCGGCCGAGCGTGGAGCGACAACAGGCGCGCAAGCGTATGTCCAGGGGCGTACGAGCTAGGCCTACCGGTGAAGTATTGTTCGATCCGTTTTCCAACCGTTATCTTGCCAAACTTGATGCGCTGTTGTTTTACTAGCGTTGAGTGCAACTTAAGTGGCGACGCCTAGCAATCCTGCTCCGCAGCCGTAGACGGCGCTTTTGGAGAAGGAGGCTAATATTAGCTAGTTAACAAAGCATTAGCTCATGCCATAGCGATGATGTATACAAGTACTGAGTTGTGGGTAGGCCGGAGTCGAATCTGGCTTTCCAGGCTTCGGACCGGGGTCTTGTGCTTATTTAGTCAATCCTTTTCGGGTTCCGCTCTAGATGTACCTGACTGATATCAGAAAGAACAAGACAGTAGTTAAGTAGCCGATGATGGCTTCGTTTTGCCAGATCTCCTTCGCAGAATAGACTGTTTGGGGCAAGACATGGAAGATCTCAATACCTTTCCAGCATTTACCCGGGGAATTGGGGAATTGAAGTGGTTGCATGTTGAGGTTGGATCATCCGGGATGACAGCCTGCGGGATTGGACAGAGCCCCGCTCTTTTCCAATCTAAAGATATCGAGACATCAACTCCTTTCCCAACTGAGGATCTTCGACACGAGTATGTCTTTCTTCATTTTTGCTTTATTGTTCTTATTGTTCAATTGTACTACGTATACACTCATATGATACATCATACAGCGCAAAGTAAATTCAAAAAACTACCAAACAATTCGTCTTCGTACATTTCCCGCTTCGCCCCATCCTCGGTCCCCAAGGTCATTCCAGGTTCTGCCACAGACTTTTCTGGTGGCGTACCCACGGATAGCGGAGGCGAAGAGTACTTGAATGGATCAGCCATTCCCTTCACTTTATTGGTTATCGCACTGAGTTGGGAGTCCATTTGTTGATCATCGCAATGCGCGTGCGCAAACAATTGGTTTTTTAAATGCCAGGTTTTCTTTTGTAATTTAAGATAAAAATTGCACAAATTGCGCAATAGATCTGGTGTATTATGTGAGCGCACATCAGATCTGAGGAGGCAATGCATTTCTTAGCCTACTACACGCTAGGTATTTTCCTAAAGTGCGTGCTCATCACTGGCCTTGCCCAGCGATCACTGTAAACATTGATCTACAACCCTATGCTCCATCGCCAATCATCATTCTATGATACTTGCTCTTCATTCGAATCCGGGGCCCAAAATGATAAAACACCCACAAGAGGGGAGCAAAGGCTAGTGCAAAGAAATCCAGTAGGCTAGATCCCCACGGCACACCAAGTCCGTCGTATGGATTCGTTCCAAAAAGAGGAAAGACCGCTCCGAAGACTGAGCGGAAGACCGCATTTGCCGCAAGCGCACTAGCGCCATACGGACCATAGCAGTCCGTGAGGTAAGATGTGATGCCAAGGAACCCAAACGGAGCCCCCGAAATGATTCCTATAATCGGAGGCAAGGCGGTCCAGCCGAACCAGAACAGGCTTACAGGGATCAGCCAAGATAAGATCACAAGGTGTGGTAGTCTGGCTTCTGGGACGGGACCAAGTTTAGATACGTATTTCCCGTGAATCATGTTTACATAGGGAGAGGCAATCGTGGCAATGGCCATGCCCAAACCAATTCCGAGAAACGATAGGCCGGGAAAACCAAAAGACCAGCGGCGGGACTGTTCATATATGATGGGATACGCTGTGAAGTCGACGTAGAGAATGCCGTAAACGAAGGCCATGTAGAGATAGAGGAGAAATAAGATCAGCTCCGCGAAAAGCATTAGCCAGGGACGGGTGAAGCAGGTCCGGAGTTGCCCTTGGAGGAAGACCCCAGATCCGACGCCTCCCTGGCGTCGGGTCTTATCCCGCAAAAGTTTAGCTGCGTACGTCTCTGGAAAGAAGAACATGGATATGACGTAGATAACCCCGCTCAGAATAAACACCAGCCAGAAGTTTCATCCCCAGGAAAGGTATTCCGAGACAAATCCACCAGCTACTGGGGCAAAAACAGGCCCAAGGAAGCTACCGGCGGAGAGGAGAGCCTATGGTACTGATCGTTCACTTTGTGGCCAGAGGCCTGTGATAGACCCGCCGGAGTTTGTGACCGTCGGAGAACCGAAAAAGCCGGATAGAAATCGAAAGACGATCAGCGCGGCTATGTTTGGAGCTAAAGCACAACCCCAGCGTTAGCCGGAAGATGGGGTTGCGACCGCTAGGTAAATTCTCGTGCATGAGCAGGCAGCTAAACGTAGAAGGGTCTCAACATAGACTGACTGTAATTCCGATAGGGGAGCAAAGATGAGAGGCCCCAATGCAAACCCTAGTAGAAAAGTGGTCACTCCTAAAGTAGCCACTGTCTGCGAACATCCATAGGTGGTAGTAATAAGGCTGGTTCCCGCAGTATAGGAACTCGAATAAAACGCAAGTACTCCCGTCATCAGCGCCACAACCACCGTATAAAGCCCTAATCATGTAGCCATGATCGTCTGTTAACCCATATGAGCCTCGAGACTCCATGAACTCCCGATACAAATAATCAACCCATGGACCGACCCCGATGAACTACCAAGTCCAATGCGCCAAGTGATGTGCTCGTTGGACTAGAAGGCTTCGTCTTGGCTTAAGAGCTCCCTCTCAAACCAGGCTGCACAGGGTTTGAAAAGGACAGGCGTTGACTAGTTCTCAAGTTTGGCAGAGACCACCCTTTGGCTCTTGAGTTGATCATTGGGATCTGGAATATAAGAGACTGGGCAATAGGTCAATGCCTTTTTATCCATTGGATATCACCCGCATTTATGCCTCGGATATACGGCGTTCAACGGGCTCAGTATGATTATAGCCTTGAGTCGCAATGTCTTCATTTCCTATCCGACGTGACAAATTTATCGAAATGCTCTTCATGTGTCATTTCAGTCATTGGAGACACAAATTGGCTGATTTTTGCAACGAGCTCCCCGGTACGGAAAGGCTTGTGAACAATATCATCCATTCCAGCCGCGAGCATTTCTGACTGTTGCGTCGCTCTAACGTTTGCTGTCACACCCAAATGGGAACATGTGCATCACATCCCTTCTCAAGCTGCCGAATGATTTCGGTTGCCGAATTACCATCCATCACAGGCATTTCCTGGTCCATGAGGATGCAATCAACCATATTGTTCTGGAAGAAGTTCAAAGCCTCTTGGCCATTGATAAGGACTGCCGTCAGCAATTGATCTTGGAGGCTGTACTCTCAGAAGTCTCCAAATTGCTCGATCAGAAGCAGGATACCCTGACAGTCGACGAACTGGGGGGCGTCGATCCTTGTCTAGCGCAGTGGATGACTATGGCACACCCATACTCTCTAAGCATGAATAGAAATCAGTACGTGAGGCTTTCTCTCAAACGGGTGGTGCATAACCTCAGGGAAAGTGATGCGTCTCGATTTCCGAGGTCGTACAACTTCTGGGCGGCATGGCACAATATCCAAGAAGCGATTCGGGCCATCAAAAGTTTACCTGGCCTAAAATTTCTTCCCCTCGATCGCCAATTGAGAGGTCTTGGGAAGTATATCAGGTATTGCGTACCTATCGAAAATTGTCGAAGACTAAGTTTCTTCTTTTTGCCTTGCAGCAAGTTTCGACTTTATCGCTTGGTCGGTTTGGCGTGTGATGGAAAGCCCATCGGCTGTTGTCCAATGGGAGTACCTCATGTGCGTTCGATGAATCGTGAAGTTCAGGCACTACGAGGATTGCAATTTGCCCGGACACGCTCCGGGCAGATCACTGCTTTCAAGCTCAAGAATGATGGCTAGTGGGACCTCAAGTGGCTCGGGGAGCCCCAGCACGCTTGTGATGAGGCTAGGATTTGCTGGGTCGAGTCCAAACAAGACCTGGTCATTCATTTCGATGTGAGTCCACCCTCGGAGCGTTCTCGCAAGCCATGCTAACTGCTTAGGCGTATCTAAAGGGAATTAGATGTTTCACGGTAGTTTGTCGATCGGAAAAAAATTCTCTGCTGCAGCGCCCAAGAGCAGGTTGACTGTAAACTTAGGGTCTGGTGCGAAAGATGTCCGTATCTGTCTTCAATCCTTCAGGCTCGTGGTACCTCAAGCGGCCGAACTTAATCCGTCGGTGGCCAGACTTCTCAAACTAGCTTGGTGAGTTGATATTCGGCTTAGCATAGCGCGTCGTTAGCTCAGGGCCAGAAAATTAGCTTCGCGATTATGATCGGACACAAGAAACGCATCATTGCGACTGTATGCAATAATGCACCAAACTATCGTAGCCGACCTCGAGAGGTAACGGTCCTGGGGCATTCATGATGATCGGACGCTCTGGATTTTGCTCTTCCGTATACCCCGTCAGAAATTAGCTCGTAGATCCGGCAAGGGGTTACTGGCTCACACGTTATGGTGGCTATCCAATGATTTTAGCAGATTTCTGGTCAGCATAAATGCCGAAATGGTTCAGGGTGACAAGGGACATAATGGCCGCAAAAAGACACAAAAGCCAATGAAGGCTGACATCGGATCAGCTCAGTTGGCAACGCTCACAGGTGCTTGTGAACGTATAAGCTTTGATGAATGGGAGTGCCCTTTCGTCTAGCTGTCCGAGCTTGGAACCGAGAGCATCCCATCAATTGCCTGATAGGAGCTGGCCAAGCTGAACGATCCGCCGCACATCGGTACATCTTCATTTGCTCTTCAGGACTCGGACCTGATACCACCCCAAGCCATGTCGCCGTGTCACATGATGAAATTGCGACAGCGAGGTGCTCCGTAATTTGGGATGAATTTTCACAACGCCAAAAGTTTGGGGAAATGCTTTCTTTCCTCCTCAGACCGCTCAGCCAGAGCAAGAATCTGTTCGCGATTGCTGAAGCAAAATCTCGGAATGAGACAGCGAGGAAGACGCACGCTCGGCCCAATCTGCCCAGAGAACTCGGAATAATGACTGATCTGACAAAGTAGCGATCTCCTCTTCTTTGAACCTCGCAGTCTCATGCTGCCCTGAACGGTCGAACTTAGCCCGCCGGTGGACACACCCTTTTTTTGTTAGCTTGGTACGCCAATGGTCGACTCAGAGTTGCCGAGCACGCAGACTGCACTGGCTGGCTTGCCACCAGATGCTGGCTTTTTGCTTTCCCACACTGAGGCTTGTTGATTCGACACGCTTGTGTTCCCTGAAGAGCCAGCAGGTGCACTGAGGTATCGGCCGCTCCGCGGACGAGTCTGTGGGGCACATTAAACTGGGTATAATCATCGAAGTTCTTATTGAATATGAGGATTATTTTCGGCATTTGAAATTCCTGAGTCTCGGGGCTCGTCTCGTGTCAATCACAAATTATCGCCGAAGTACAGGAATGAGTCTCCGATGACATGTATGTCGATGCCATTACAATGATCGGGCGGGTGACGTATGATTGGTGAAAAGCACCTCGCAAAGGAGCAAAAGTTATTGTAGAGGGCTGCGCGGCTGAGATCGGTAGGAATTGGTCGCTCGGCGGACAGATTTCGTTTCGCAGAAAGGATGAGGGAACCTCGTCGGTAGTGAGACGCTTGTCGTAAGGCAAGGTCTCATATAGTGTCAATGCCAAATTCTTGCTTGCCACGGCGAATTGACGGAAAGATCAAGTGATTTATTCGAGGAATTCGGAGTCGGGATTGTCGGCAGGTCATTCATGGGAGCTTGTCTCCAGAATACGCCACGATGCTGATGATTGGGCAAAAACTGACTGAAGAATTCCGGGTATTAAGTGTGACGCGCTCACTCAGCAGTGCGAGTTAGGACTCTGACTTCTATTGAGACCAGGAAGCCAGCCCTGAGAACAGATCCATCGCGCGCGGCAAAGGTGGCGAGGGTGTGCATGACGCGTGTGTAGACCTCCGCACCGGCCCACAAAGCCCATA
>JACWFT010000172.1:0-14954 GCA_019775415.1 Penicillium sp. VS I D KN
GCACTGCTGCCCAGTGCGAGCTCACTGGGGGCGACTGATATTATGTAATATATTGTTCATCGGGGGGCTGCCCCCCGATGAGTTTAGGCCTGATTATTAGGGCGTTAATTATTAAGAACTCCAAAGAATCACTACCCTATAAAAACTATTATTATTCGCCTAGGGAATAGAGTTAGATAAAAATCGTGGTGGAGGTGAACTTCATGATAAATGTGGAAATATATCTTTGATGTGGCCTGGCACTTCTAGCTAATAAAAACAATAGGATAAGTTAAACATGGTCAAATCACTCCAAAAAAAAAGCAAGTAGATTTTGCCGACCGTAATTACCATACCTATTAATTTTCAATGAATAAAATACTCGATTTCCTTATGATTCTAACTATTGGTTTTCTTAGGGTGGTGGAGGAGCTGCGCTTTGGTCGGGGATGATGCGGGAAGAGAGCTACCCCATCAAAAAAACTCACCAACTTTGTACCCTGGTAACTACACTTTTTACTACGCTAAATACTCTAAAAATCAAATGGAGGGTGGTTAAACTATTAATTAAAAACATATATTAATTTTAGCCTTGTCGGGGCCCAGAACATTAATGTAATGCAAAAAAGTGTGTTTAATGTAATACACCCTGACCCACTTCTTTTTCCCCATACTTAAGAAATCCACCCTAAATGTAATGCAGTGCATTACAATTACCCCTATGGGTTAGTGCGTTGGTTGACTTAGTCGATTTCGAACTAATACTATTAGTATATAGTATAAATACTAAGACTCCCTACTGGCTTATAAGCTGCTTCTACTTATTTACTATCCAAACCCTATATTTACCTAGAAACCTACTAGTCCTCACTCACCCTACTCACTCGCGGTACTCACTCGCGGTACTAACCCGCGGTACTAACCCGCGGTACTAACCCGCGGTACTAACCCGCCCTACTCAGTCGCCCTACTCACTCGCGGTACTAATTCGCCCTACTCACTCACGGTACTAGTAGTCACCTATACATCTCACGCTCCTAACCGTACTACTCGCTTAGGAATCTATCCTAATAGGCTACGTCTATAAAGATAGATAGAGGTTTGTAGAATAATATCAATGATATAATTATACTATCAAAAGTACTCCAAATCAGCATCCTCTCACCGCCGTCTCTTGCGGGCAGATGTACGTTGGGGGGTATAAACTACGCCCGGGATAGCAGTAGGGGTGCTTACACTAGATATAGTGTCGGCCTCGGTAGTGGGATCACCCCCTCGAGTAACCTGGTCAAATCGGAGAAATAAATGAGTCATGACGGGGGCAAAAAGACCATCGATCTCTTTCTCACTAGCAAACCACTGGTATGCAACGTCACGATCAGGGGAATAGAAGTCGACCCCGTCCTCCGTCATCCATGGCAAGACGTATTGTTCAACTAGCCTATCATCCATATAACACATCGCATTCACAGTATTCATCACCACCTCTGGGAATAGACAATTTCTGCTTTGGTGACCCTCGCGATAACTATAGCGCCCGCAGATCGAAGGGGGAAGGAGACACTTCGGACAGTATCGGACAGGGGTGCCAGGAGGACTGTACTCGAGAAACGCCGCAATCCGATTATATTTTTTCTGGAGCACTCGAGAGGCCGGCTGAGTGCAGAAGCTAAGTGGATGCTGAGTCTCAGTTGACACGCAGAGAAGACGACAGAGCGGGCAGCCATGACCCCAATGATGGACGGCCCGAGAGAGACACTGTAAGGTTAAAGCAGGCTCGATGGCGGGGATCGATTCAAGGACAACCAGGGGAGACTCCGATGGCGGTGGTGGAAGACGAGCCAGGGTCGAGGAGACAGGAAGCTCCGGGACGGGGGCTGCCCCAGGCGATGAGATAGGAGGGACGTGTGGCGTAGGCGTATAAGGTTCGATGGTAGTAGAGTCAAGAAGCACCTGCATAGGTGCAGCGGGTAGGGTGGGTGGGACTGGCTCGACTGCAATGGATGGGAGAACAACATGTACTAATGGAGTGGGCAAGGGGGGTAGACAAGGGGCAACTGGCTCGACGGTAACTGGACTCAGAAGAACATAGACAGGGGGATGCGGCGCTAGAGGCTTAACCACCCTGGACTCGAGAGTAGGTAAGTCATGAATGATAAGTGGAACTGGCAGAGACGGGGTGGCAGCAGTCTCATAGATGCAAGATGAATTCCGATGCTGACAGGCGGAACATGGCTGTTGGCGGGTACACTAGAATGAAGGGGGTGAGTTGCTGATCCCACGCGGTGGAGGATAGATTGTGGCCAATTACCTTGGACTTGCGTTTGCGACACGCTAAACATGGACGCTGGGGTGGTGGATTTGTTTCTGCAGACACTGGAGCCACGACTGGCGAGCGGGGCCGCGGTGTAGATATAGTCGGGGCTGGTTCGTGATAATCCAACCCAGCAGCATATGCCAATGTGTCTAAGCCAGACTCGGGTGAGACCTGAGAAGCATGCTGTTCCTCATGAATATGCTGATGTGCCCGGGCGAGGGGACCAGGATCAAGTGGGAGGCTCCGTAGTAGAGGATCCAGACAAGAGTCGGTGGACGAAGGGGAGCTTTCCAATATAGGACGATGGGATTCAGTCGGAATGGCGACGGGCCTAGGAAACCCCCCCTGGACAGCTGAGGGAGAGGCGGAATCATGCGTAGGCGGGATGACAGCAAATCGCTGGCTGCCAGGGCCACGAGCGATGAATTGCTGGCTATAGATCGACACCCAAGCGCCTTGGGGATCTTTAACGGTCGGGTTAGTACCGTTGGCGAAGTGGTGGCTATGCTGGGCCCGCAGATGTTCTTGGATCCGTTGCGCCCCGCGACCGATCCAGCGACAGTCCCCAACTTGACACTGCAACGAGTCTTGGACGATAGGAAGCAGAGGAATCGCAGGAACAGGCTCGGTCGGAATGGCCAGATCTTTAGCTTGCCGTACGCGGGTCGGGAATTGCTGGAAATACTGGAGTACGACTAATGGCCGGAGGGGAGGCTGGTGGTCCTGGTGAGCCTTGGAGACTCGAAGATGCCGTGCGATATGCGCATCCAAGACCACGCAGCGGCAGAGTGAGCAGACTAGTACATGATAAGATGCGCAGTACGGAAAGAGCGACCGAAGATGTTCAGTAGGGGAGTCTGGACCGATTGTATTTGTCCCATAGGGCGCCATGTCTAGCACGCCGTCAAAAATGGCGGATTGCTTTAGGGTGGTTTACGCGGGTAGCATGGCAGAATATAGATCAATAGGCCCAAGTCCCCTGAGCCTGAGTGAGTCCGGCGACTGATACTGCCGCTGCGCCGCTGACCGCCTGTGGGTTTTCTGGCCCTCCGTAGGTGCGAAACGAGAGGCATAGACCCCAACTAGCCTAGTGTAAAGAGGAGAATAATATATCTAAGCCGAATCTATGCTACGCCGTATACACCAAGATACACGTAGGTTGGACTACTCCCAGGGATGACAACACTGCTGCGAGAGCATCTTCAACCGTCGATAACTCGCCTTCTTCTGCCGATGTGCAGACTGGATCCGTGCCTGGTGTCGATCCCAGGTATCCCACTCGGTGGAATTACGCCCAGACTGGGTTGCATACGAGTCCAGATGCCGGTTAGCTCGATCGATCCGGGTTAATTCTCGCTCGACATCCTGGAGCCGCTCCCGCATCCGCTGGAGACGCCGTTCATGGCGCTGCTTCTCCGCCCGGAAATTCGACCGGTCTAAAGCATCCTCATCTAGGTCATGGATGGTGACGTTGAGCTGGGCCAAACCACTAGTCAGGGATGGGCGTGGACGGTTACGCCAGTGGAAGGCTTGGGTGCTGGTCAGGGCCCGGTTCCGCTGGTTGACCTCATCCCGATGGATGCGGATCGTCGCATGGATGTGATCGCTCAAGCCTTGCCGGAGCCATCGACGATAGCCGTGGATTTCATGGTCCGGGAAATCTACCTGATGCTGGTCCTTGAAGCTGCGTAGAGTCATCCGCTCCGCGCCAACCTGGCGGCAGAACCGGGTGATGGTGGAATCCTGGACACCAGCCGCTCGAAGAGGGACCGAGACGACGGGAGGCTCGGTATATGTGGGATCCTCATCGAGATGTAAGAAGAGTTCGAGGTCCGTGGGGATGAGAGGGAGCTCGATCCGCATCTGCCAGCTCGGCGGGCCACAGGTCCATCCAAAGAGGGGCAGACGGGGGAGGAGTGTAGGCGAAAAAAGCATGGGCTTATCTGGGGACTTGGTCGTGCAGAATTCACGGATCCCCGGATGCACACTAGACCAGACCTGGAGACGGCGGGTCTTATGGCTACGGGACCAAAAGGCTGTAGGACCAGGATATGGCAGAATCCAGTGCGATCGGATGAAAGTCTGCTTGAGATGGGTACGCCACTGCCAGGCTTGCTCCATCCCGTGACATTGGGCGATGGCGCCAAAGCACTGCCGGAAAAAGACTCGGAATGGCTTGAATTCCCAGTGCTGACGCTGCCAGTCGCCTTGGTTGCCATCCCCGTCCCAGCCCCAGAGCCGTATGAATAACGTCTCAATGTGGCTAACGTCGGCACGGGTCGAGTCCACCACTTGCAGGTCTTCCCAGAAAGACCCTTGCTGGAAGATCTGCTGCAGACCGTGAAAGTCCAAGGGCAGATCGCCGGCCTGGCCCTGTGTCAACCGCTCTGCGTTAAAAGGCTCGTGACGGCGAGTGGTGGCGAGTGCACGAAAGACATCCTGGCGAAAGGCGCGGAGACAGAGATCGACCATCAATTGCAGTAGAAGACGGGAACGGCGTAGATCGGCACGATGGTCGGTCAGCCGCTGGAAAACATCGTGAAAGAGTAAGAAATCACCCTTAACCTGGCGGACCATCCCATAGCGTATACGATAGGCCGACTGTAGACTAGGCGTATTGAAGACCATATGACGGCGACAGGACGGGAGAAACACCATGATGGACCAATTGAGTTTGTTCGCCAGCCATCCGTAGCCGTACTGCCCCAGGCTCGACCCGATCGCCATACCCTCCTGCACCCGTTCTGTATCCGAGCCTTCCTGCGGCTGAGTCCGACGGTCGATCCAGAGACCCAAACTGCGACGGGGATGGCCGCCCTGACCGCCATACACATGGAGCAGACACTTAAGGAACATCATCATCACCCGGGTGTGCTCCCAGTGAACCAGTGTCCGCGACTGGAGACTGAATGTCATCTCGAAGCCGACACAGAGCTTGTTGATATTCCAGCGCCACCAGTCGAGCATCACGGCCGTCGGATGGATCCAAAAAGGATGTGGGCCAGCAGGGACGGGGAACGGAGACTCCGCCAGACCCCGTGCGGACAGAAGCAGTAGCGCCATGGAGCCTGGTCGCAAATTCCTCAAGACAGCACCGACGCCAGCTCAGGGTCCGTGCAACCCCCGGCTCGTCAGACACGGACGCTGCCACTTCCTTGGCTATATCAAAAAAGTCCTCGGTCAGGTAAGCCGGGTTGATGGCTCGATTCCACTGCTGGAATCGCGAGCCTGGGACCAAAGGGGCTGCTGCGTCGCAAGTTTAAGATTTTTTGCAGTGAGGAGGATCTGGCAGTCCCAAAAATGTTTGAATCCTCCCTGCAGGCTGTTGAGCCGGATGACCTCCCAGAGAGCGACCAGATGTTCCGACTGGAGGGTGAATTGAAAGTCCTGCGCATACGCAGGCGGTGGGTGAGTGGCGGAGCGGTCCTCGATCTGTGCTGCCTGTTCCATTCAGCGTGATACGTGCCGCGCTAGCAGGCAAATGCTGCGGCATAGAAGACGGATAAGTCATCTGATTAGGTGGGAGCAGTAGACGATCGGTCCACGCGGTATATTCCTCCACGGTGATCACCCAGATGGTCGCGCGTTGAAATCTAATATACATATGTACATGTAGTGGGCCTAGTCTGTTCCAGTAGCATAACATAAGGATCCATGCGAATTTGAAGTTGACCATCCATGGCTCCTCTCTTCTCTGCAGCCTTTTTCTCCTGGTACCTTCGTGCTCTCAATTTGTTCAAGTGTCTTTGATGTTTTGTCATGTGGCTGGAGGAGTTTGAAGAACCTTTCTTTTTTCGTTGGGGTGTGCCTAAATGCTCTAATCTTTGCTGTATTGTGCTTTGTGGGACTGGAACATCTGACCGTTGAGGAACCGATGAATTTACAGGCCTCGGTTGCGTACTTTGTGTCGACGAATGTACAAAAGCATGACTATAGCGTACGGGGTGGTGCACTTGAGTAACCGGTGCATGATAATTGTTTGGTGGTTTGTGTTGATAGTAGACATCAGATAAGTGCGCAGCTTGGAAAGCATTGGAATTCCTAGGTATTCCCTTGGACGGATGCAATTTGCAAATTGATCTCCGGGTTCTCGTTGGACTTGGACATCGCATTGATGATGAGCTGATATTACCAGTGGGCGGAATACTACCTCTGTCCAGAAGTTGAATCGTTTCAGGTGGAATATATTGAGCTAATATTGTGTCCGGTGGATTCTGAGCGTTGCCGTTCGTGTCGAAAAGCCTTGTAGAAGGTGCTGGGATTGAGTTTGATGGAGGCGAGATCTGCCAGGATGACGAATCGGTCGACGCAAAGAATTCCGACGGCGTTCTGTATAAGGGAGGCACTTGTGGCGCCATAGTAGGAGTGTGAAACCGAACTCGAAACAGATTGTTGATGTCAAATACGGCAGGATGATAGCATGGAGATCGAGGAGAGAGGATTTCTTCATGAGGATGGATCGGCAGGGCGTGTTGAGAGACTTTTGGCAGCGTTGGTAGAATAACCTCCGCGATTGGTGTTCTGCTGGTCTTTGAGAGATTTGCTTGCATGGCTTGGAAAACAGGGCGACATCTCGATAACCAGGTATCGCGATTGTTGGAACGCGTTACTTGTGAATCTGAATTGCAGAAGGCTGCATTCGCGCTACAGATCCAACCCTTTCGATTGTGACTTCTTAGCCGTTGGGTGGGACAGGTGGAGCTACCAATAGCAGTCGCGGTAGGCAGTGGGAATCGTGATCGTATGGTATCGACCGGAAAAACAATCTCGTCGTCGGTCAGACGAGGAACGAGAGTAAGACATCCTTGCAGCTCGCGAAGGAAAATAGAAAGATCGGAGGGCAGTGTAGGAAGCTCAATTCGAATTTTCATTATCGTCATGGATCTCTCCCATCCGTCTAATGGGAGCTCAGGGGCCATTGTCGAAGTCACAAGAGGCAGAGAGTCTTCATCCGTGCAGGGGAAAGCAAGCCTCACGGCAGAATGATGATTAGACCTCCAGCGATATTTTGGTTTGATCAACCCCTTAGATTGTGACGTAAACGAACTGGCATTTGGTACCGGTAGTACCCAATGAGTGGCAATAAATCGGCGTTGAAGGTTTTCGCACCAGGCTTGCTGCTGGCGGCTACCAAGTATATGACCGATTCTCCTCAAGCAGCGGTTATAGAGCATCCAGTATGTTTGTTTACCACATCTAAGCGCGATACCGCTGTGGCTGCGATGACTGCCCCTCTCATCATGGATTTCATCAGATTCGGTATCAGTGTCGTACTCGGGGACAGCCGAATCCGGCTCTAGTTCTAGGCACGGCTCCCAGAACTGGCACACAATATCAGGTATCGGGCATGGACCGGGTAGGTCACGAGCCAGAAAGAGCGGGAGGTAAGCTGGATCAATGTGATCTTCCAGGTCTGGTCCACAGAGAGGAATATTCCCAGCGAGCGCTTTTTCTCGACTACCTGGAAGTATGATCGACTTAATGCTCTCAAAAACATCCCTCCGGAACGCTCGCAGGCAGAAGTCCACTAGTAATGATAGAAGAGCAAACATCTGCGCATGTTCTGCGGTATATCGTACGGAATCTAGCGCCTGCAGATAGCTTTCCAACTCTAAGAACTGTTGCTTCGCACCACGCACCGCCTGATACCGTTCGACGTAGCGGCCGAAGACACTGGGCGTGTGAAGTTGCATATAAGGGCGGTGGGCAATATCGAAAAACATGGTGTCCCAGTCGAATTTATCGAGGAACCATGCGTAGCCCGTTCGCTCAAGCGTAATTTTCATTCCAATGCCCTCCCAACGACGGTCGGCAGGGTCGATAGGATGCGCATCGTTCTCAGAAAATGGGCGGTCTTGGACGTCCTGCCAACAAGCAAAGCTGTGAGAGATCTGTTTCCCATTCCCACCGTACGAGAGGCGAAGGCAACGAAGGAATAAAAGCATCACTCGGGTATGTTCCCACAGAACTAGATCTCCGTTTTTCAAACTGTAAGCCATCTCGAAGCCTGCGCAGAGTTTGTTCATGTTCCACCTTAACCAGCCTAAGACTGTCGACGTGCGATAGGCATAGAACGGAAACGCACATGGCGATCTCCTGGGACTGGTTTTGATGGCGCAATTAGCAAACCCGAGTCGGATCAATTCCAGGTGGACTTGGGTCACAAGGTCTGATCGCAGCCTGTACTCTTCTCGGATTCCAAAATCCTTGGTCATAGAGTCCTGGATGGCAATTGCACTCCTTATTTTGATATGGACATAACCATCTGTCAACACTTTTGAACTCTGTGGGCCTCCCCTCCCGCAGTGCTCCCAATTTTCCTTCACACTTGGATCCAGGGCGATCGCCTCCAGCATGCGATTACTGAATGGATATAGTTTCCCTGCTGGTAGGACTTCCTTCACCGGGGAGTAGAACTGCGTATAGAGCAGTCCGTCGTCGCGGAGGGTCGAATGCTTCCGTGTCTCGATGGTGAGAGATCCGCTGTCCCGTAGAAAAGAAAAAGGAAAGAAGGTCGACGAGGTGGAGGTTGGAGGTTGATGGTCGGCCCGGTACTTCTCAAGACAGCACCTGCGCCATAATAAGGTAAGTGGTTCTGCAGAAGCGGGAAGGTCAGTGGTGTTTTCTTGCGCCGCCTGACCGGGAGCGGTTGGACAGGTCTCCTTCCCAATGTCTCGGTACATTGTCGAAACATGCTCCGGGTTGATAGCTGACGACCAGATCTTGTTGAATTTCTCTTGCATGCCCAGCCACGTCTGACTCTGAGTTGCTACTTTCAGGTTTCTGGCCGCAACGAGGAGATGAATGGGTTGGAATTGCTGAAGACCCTTCTGCTCGATGATCTCGAGTATAGAGTTCCACATAGGGAGGAGCCCTTCCGGCGGAAGAAAGTGACTCAGCTGCTGTTGTCGGGCTTGGGTGTTGACACTGCGTTCTTCCTTCCAGGACGCCCATGCATTTGCAAGAGCGTGTGCATAGCTCGCAGGATAGTGTTGAAGATGATGTGAGGAATAGCTTCTCTCAATGGCTGGGAAAACAACTCGGTCCATCCAGAGACAATAATCTTCCTCGCTTAGCCGGGCTGTTGAGCATCGTGGATGAGACAGGCCAGGAAAGAGAACGTAGATTGACGCATCCTCCATGCCTGCCACTCGCCCGAGTGTATAGTGTTTGATTTTATGGACGGGCATATGCGAACTGCGAGTGCGGGCACTTTGGCGGTCGGTATACTTCACTAACAGCGGGTCGAGGTGGAGGGATGACCGGAGATCGGATGTCGGGCGCTGGATCGGTTGCCACCGAATGCCGTGACGGGCAGCAGCAAGATTGCTGATCCATGCGATTACGCTGTCAGTGTCGAATGACACACTGGGCGGCGCTAACTGCTCCTCTTCACTTGCTAGTATGATCGCCGGTGGGGTATTATGGCTGGTGTCTTTGCCACAAAAGATTTTTCGACGTTCGTCACTGGTCCATCTTTTGGTCCAAGGTGTCTGGGAACCTGGCAGTCGCGGGATGCTCAAAACCTCGGGGCAAGGCAATTTCTGGAGGTCTTTCAGAGTGATGCTTGGGACAGGAGAACCATCCTGTGTGGTCAGTGGTTCTGGTGACTTCTGGTGACACTCTTGGCAGCAACCCTGAAACTGTAATATTTGCTGTGCAAGTTGCACTCCAAGAGATATGTGCTCTCCTCGGCCATCAGAACCATCCGGCTGGGGCCTGGACTGACTGTGATGTGAACAATCATCATCGCTGGCTGCCGATGCATATGCGCTGTCGTCCGAGACATCCAAGTCCGAGTCTATTGAGATCTCCGGAGGATCGGATAGATCTGCTCCATACTCATTGATGAACATCATATTTACAGTCGCACCGCTTCCTATTCGGGGACTCGACTCGGCGGGACGACTATCGGTCGCTGCGGGCATTGCGGGTTGTTCTTCTTGCTGCGGAGCAGTATTGCCGTCGGAATCGACCACCATGGGACTGCCATCTGTAAATCCCTCATTGTCAAATATAAGTAATGGCTCTGGTAAACTTCCCCCTCGAGGCTGTGACGTTTGTGTGCTTGCATCTCTGGTGTGTAGGAAGGCCCCCTGGCCGTAGGACTCGCGGTATGGTGGCAGATATGCATCTGAAATCTGTTCCCCTTTAGCTCGATTTGCTTGGTTGACATCTAAAAATATTAGTACCGTATGGGGAGACTCTATGGATAGTCCTCATACGTGGTTGTTCAGCCTCTGTGGTGGCTATCTCCAACCCCTGAGATAATACCACAACTCCATACTTTTGCTGCTGATAGCGGAGTCGACGGGCTGCATTTCGGTCCTCCGTTGTGGCATATATTGGCCGCGGTCCTCTTCGACCCATCTTGAATCCTGTGGTGGCATATTACTATGAAGAAGGGGAAACCAAAGGCAAAACCGAGATTTTCGCTTGTTACGCTGCGGATTTATGACGGATCACATTTGAACTTCGAGCTTTCTTTCAGTGTAGGCGCCCATTGAATAGAGCACCCTAACCCTATTTGAAAGCTGAAAAAGTAATCAGAAATCACCAGCCAAATCGGAGATCAAGATCTGTTTCTGTTTCCTCGTGATGCAGATGGTTTTGAGTGAATCGTGGGTGGCCCCTGAGTCCCCTTACCTTGAGCCAGGCACATTCAACATGTGGAGAGTGGAGACCATTCCATTTATGGTTTAACTTGGTTCGGTTGGCGGGTCGGACCCTCCCACAGATGCTCGCAAGATCGCTAGCGGGTCAACCTACTTTGTTCCCCCATAAAAGTGACTTCTTCAGATCATTCTTATTCTGTATAGAAAGGGAGGGAGGCGTTCAAATAAGATTTTCTCATTTTCAGTCAAACCCTGATTCTCACCTTGAAACTAACCCTCCGAACACTTATTGTATTCCAGCGATCGCGGTTGATTCCCTGTGCTGCCAGATATATACCATACTTCCGAGGTTTCATCGAGATGCCCAGGTGTGCATGTACAAGCATTGCGAACCGGCAAGGCGGCTGAAGAGCACCGTTGTTCAAATTGTTCTGATTCCTAATCACGTGACTTTCGTCCGGGTTTTCGTCCGAGTTTCTATTGGTCGAAAGTGTTTTCTGTCCTCACCCTCGCAATATTCAAGATACTATAAATATTGATTATGTTTCAAGATCTACTGGTTGTAGGCTTTCTGGTGATGCTGAAAATATTATCGTAAGCGCGTTGTGGTGGTGCAGCTACCATGCAGAATTTGGCTGTTGGAAAACGCGACATCTACAACCTACTTCACCCCGGGTATCCGATCGACGCAGTCAAGGAGCCAGATCCAGATCCGCTAGCCCTTGTCCGATACGCATGCATCTACTAGATTAACCATTTATATCAGTGTTCTCCCGCCAAAAATGTCACCGAAGACCTCCAGGAGAATATCTTAGTGGGGGCATTTTTCCGCCAAGACTACCTTCACTGGCTGGAGGTTCTTGGCCTATTAAGAAGCTTATCAGATGGAGTAGCTTCGATGCTAAGACTCGAGAGCTTTCTCACGGTCTGTTTCCACCAGTGGAATCGTAGAATCTTTTTAACACAATTATCTTAGGCAGCGACGCAGGACGCGCGCCTAATCAATAGAGTGCAAGATGCGTGCCGATTCATCCGATACCATAAAGCAGCTATTGAGAACCAGCCACTTCAGATATACGCTTCGGGGATAATATTTAGCCCAAAAACAAGCATGGCAAGAATTCAATTTGAAACGCAGGGACCAGCGTGGATAATCAGACAACCGAGCATGGAGAATGATTGGAGTGCATGCCTGCAGACCTTCGAAGGCCATGATAACGCGGTCGTCTCGGTCGTCTTCTCCCATGACTCTAAGTTCCTCGCCTCGGCTTCATGGGATTCCACTGTCAAGATGTGGGATACCAGCAGCGGCCAGTGTCTCCGGACCCTGAGGGGCCATAGCAACGGGGTCCACTCAGTCATCTTCTCTCACGATTCTAAGCTTCTCGCCTCGGCTTCGCATGATTCCACCGTTAAGGTATGGGATGCCAGCAGCGGCCAGTGCCTCCGAACCCTCGAGGGCCATAGCGACGTGGTCACCTCGGTCGTCTTCTCCCATGACTCCAATCTCCTGGCCTCGGCTTCGCATGATTCCACCGTTAAGGTATGGGATGCCAGCAGCGGCCAGTGCCTCCGAACCCTCGAGGGCCATAGCGACGTGGTCACCTCGGTCGTCTTTTCCCATGATTCTAAGCTCCTCGCCTCGACTTCATACGATTTTACCATCAAGTTTTGGGATGCCAGCAGCGGCCAGTGCCTCCAGACAATCAAGAGTCATAGTAGCGGGATTAAGCTTCTGAAATTATTCGACAGTAGCCGCACATATCTTGAGACTAATAACGGTACCATTTGTTTACCTTTAGTCTCAGATGTAGGACCGACCACCAACCCCAAAGAGCCGCGATTTGAAGGGTACGGTATAAGTTCCAATGGTACATGCATCACTTGGAACTCAGCGAACCTACTATGGTTACCACCAGAGTATCGCCCACGCGCCCCCGCTGTGTCACTATCGACAATATGTCTTGGCTGTGCTTCGGGCCGGGTACTCTTCTTCACCCTGGATTCGCTGATATTACCGCATTTGCTTGCTAGATACTGAATCCCTTGTAGATAAAGCAAATCTTCTGGAGTGTTATCTTTTACCCTCTTGTATTTTCAAGTCCCTATGCAAATGGAGGACCTGGGATCATGGAAGCATTGATAGAAAAATGAAATTCCAGAGCATGCCTACTAGATCTTCCATGTTTACGACGAAAGTCATTGGCCTTACGTAATGTGTCCACCTGAATGATTTCCAGTACCCATTGCACCTATTGGACAGTATGAGAGGATTCATTGAAATGAAGCTGAAGATCGGTGGAACGAGTCTTCGGGGTTAATCACCGTGTGTTACGCCAATATACTGCCGCTGATTGGAGGCAAATTGGCCCAGGTGCAGCAGCATTGAATAGGGGCTTTCCCGCTCGTTGTGTTCAAAATAATGTACGAAGGCTCCAGCATGTATGCGAAAGATCGACACTTGTGTGCAACTTGGCAAGGAAAATTGAAGCCACCTGGCAAATCGCCCAGGAACTCGGCTCCCTCTCCGCAGAGATCCATCAAAGAATTTCATGGAATTCCATGGGTTTTCCTGTTATACGCAGTAACGTAATATTACGTAGCCCATTATCTTGTATCATACACGGCGCATTTTACTGCTCCCCCCAGTTTAAAGCGGCCTGCTCAATAAATGATCTGCGCTAAGCCTTGGCAGTGGGGCCGAGAAAGAGAGTGTAAGTGTGTACTGGTGAAGCCGATTTTGAGAACGACTATAGTATAACACTGTACTGTCCGGAATATAGCTGTACGATCCGAATCGCACAATCGATCCTGTACAATTGGGGGAGGCGCCTGTATCAATATAAACTTTAACGTTGTGTACCAAGCAGGAACCATCCCCAAAGCGATGACGGACCCACCGACGGGAGGGCCCGAGCCCTTTCCCACAAACACCCAAGAAACCATCGCCAGCATCTCAGGGGAAGAACTAGACAGGTCCGGCTTGCTCTCTGAGAACCGGAAGCGAACACGGAGTGGAGATGCCTTCGCTCCATCGGACCCGGCCGGTCGAGTCATCACCAAGGAGGTGTGGAAACTCGTCAGCGCGCTGAAAGACATCATCCGCCGCCAAACAGCCACCATCGCAGCCACCCAAAATGAATTGCAGGAGATTAAGCACAACCAGAACGTTCTCCAGGAACAGAACGAGAAGCTTCATGAGGTGAAGGTCTTGCGAGCACAGGTTGAAAAAGCCCCACCAGTGACAGCGACCAGGACTTGGGCCACAGTCGCAGCCAACGGCGGAAATAGCACCTCCCCACTGAACCCCCAACGACCCGAGAAGGACCAAGATTGCGTCCGAATCAGTCCCCAGAGGACCTTTGTCGACCCAAGAGACAACAGCAACAACGAGGGAAACGCTTTCGGGCGATATCTCCCCATCGAGGCCGCCAACACCCATGTCCGCACGGCATTGCAAAGCGACGCCGCGACGCAAGAAGCTCAAGTGGCCGGCATCGGCACCACAAAAACCGGCTATATCATTCGATTTAAAAACGCAGAGTCGGCTGAGATGGCCCGCAACAATGCCGAGTGGCTACACAAGCTGGGCAACAACACGAAGCTGGTGAAACCACGATGCGGTGTCGTCGTACACCGGACCCCACCGAGGAGTTTGACCTAGAAACAGGAGCCATTCAGGCAGCGGAGAAAATCACCGGAAGACAATAACCTAGCGGAACACGGCTTCCGCATCGAAGAGCTGGCCTGGATGAAAGCGAAAGACAAGACCCTAGGGAAATTTGCTTCTCTCGGAATTTGGTTCGACTCCGCAGAAGGAGCGGACCATATGCTTCGGGAGGGGTTCCTTGTTAGCGGGAACTTTATTCACCAACTCCAAGCGGTGGTTCACACCAGATTTCAAGGTTCAACAAGTCGAAGTCAATCAACTGCGCAGAAGATGGCAGGCGAGCTGTGCGGAGCTTGGACGAGACCATGCTAGCACCACTGCTGCCTTTCAGACCATGCAATCTAAGCGCCGAGCATGGACTCGAACAATCGAA
>JACWFT010000180.1:0-24482 GCA_019775415.1 Penicillium sp. VS I D KN
AGATACACTGGAAGGCAATCATGATACGATTGTCCGGGGTTTCAGATTCCCCTGCAATGTTCCGCTCTCTTCCAACATCCTCTCTCTGTATCCGGTCTTCGGTGGCATCTTGCGAGATACTACCAAATAAATTCGTCTCACGCTGGAGATCGGGAAAGTCGTTCTCCGCAAGAGATTCGGTCTCAGTAGTGTCACCCTCTGCCGATGATGAAGAACCGTGTGCACTGTCCGAATCGGAAGGTGACAGCGATAAAGCGCGCTCTAATCGACGTCGAAAGTCTTCGTGTTTGGTAGGCCGGGACACCTTCCTGATTCCAGCCATGCTTGTGCTAGAGAAGATTTAGAACGGCGAATTTACCAAAGGCAAAAAAGCCGGGCAGCTTTTATATGGTTTGTCCAGAAGTTCTGAGTAAGCAATTGAAGTCTGCCGCAACAACAAAATTTGGAATTTTGAGCTACGTCAAAGTATGTGAAGCCACATTGTTTAGGGAATTTGCGAGTATGAGCTTTTCACGGTTCTGGATGAAACTGAACAACGGTGGTTATCATGTAGAACTTCAACAGCCAACTTCAACAGCCAACTTCAACAGCCAACTTCAACAGCCAAGATCACCATATAGAGCTTCAACAGGGAAACTCAACATGCATGAATTGCTCTAAACACATTTCATTTCATTACGGCTGTGCAATTTCAGTATTGCTCGAAATTGATGGTCGTTGTCGCTCGGGAGCGACGCTTATTCCAAAAACAGAAAAAAGTGGGGGAAAAAAAAGGAAATAAAAAGGTGAAATTGAAAAAAAGAAAACAAAAAACCTCGATTTCTGAGGATTAGAAACTGGTGATATTCTGTGATACTACGCACTTCCCAGGTGCAGAATCCTCAATATGGCTCATCAGATCAATCCATGGAACAGATTCTGACTCGAAAAAGTTTGACCGACTTCCCCAGTGAATGATACTTTTGACTGACCCTAGCAAGAATTTAAAAAGTCAGTCGACTTCCTTCAACAAACGGTCACAAGCGTCCCGTTAGCATCAATTTAGAAATCACAATGTCTCCACGAGGCATTTTGAGCTGGTCGGTGCAAGAAGAAGAGAACCTTTTGCAATGGTTAGACGAAAATCGTTCATTGCCATGGAAAGACCTTCCGAACGCATACAAAGAAAGCTTCGGCGTGGACCGAAGCGTTGAATCCTTACGAGGCAAAAAGTACCATATTCTACGGAAAAATGGTCGCACGACTGCGCGATCTCGGAAACGCCAAGGTCAATGTAAACGACAAGAGCCCCGCCGCCGCTCGATTGAACAGACGGTCATACACTCAGACGCTTCAGCCGACCCGGCAACCCGGAGCAACATCGATCTGTGGTTTCAGACAATTCTTGCGTCTGAATCTGGTTCTGCCGATAGTAGCGAGTCAGCGCTGACGAGACGCTCGATTTCAGGTATGGGCCCTCTCAGTCTACCTTGACGTGCATGCTAACTTTTCTTTCAGATCGCTTGACGCCGGCGCTTACGAAGTTCCGTCCGAAGAAACCACGATCATCAACATGGATCTGGGAGTATGTACATCAGATGTGTGCCACTGTGAGAATGGACTTCTAAGGCGCGGTGTATATTGTGTGACAGCGCAGACATACAAAGGTGTACGAAAAAGTTGGTCATATCGATTTGCTATCACGCACAAAAGACAATAGTTACGACATGAGCCTACGTCAAATCCGCTAGATGGCTGATCTGGTGTCATAATTACTCACAAAACCCCGATCAAAGTGCGTATAAGCAGAAAATTGGTGATTTGAAAAAATTCTGTCAGTCCGGTATATACAATTTGCAAAAGTTCACTCAGCGGGCTATACCTGTCCAACGTTCAAGCTCGTTCATAGCATTGGCATACCGAGTAATAACGGCTTTCCTCTTCTCCTCTCGCCTTTCGCCCCGTAATGTTTCTTTTCTTAATATTCTGCTTAATCCCTTTGACATCCGATGATGCTTGAGAAAAGATTCTATTCTCAGTCAGGGGACTTTTTGGTAGTCGTAAAGAAGGGGATACCCAAGCTTCGGCAACACCTATTCACGGCTCGGTCGATTTCAGAATTCTTCGACCGGTATTGGGAACTGCAACGCTTCCAGAATGCTCATTAAGACCTCAAAGCGAACCTCCGAGGGCGGTATCGTGGGGGTAGACTTTGTTTTCACGTGCAGGCCACTGACCCAAGCGGGTGAGGAGAAGACTGGTCAGTAGACTCGATCGCTGATCTGGAATCAGGAAATAAAATCAATGGTCCGGGGAGTGAGCTTGCTCCTAGGACTCTTGAGTCGTTTCTTGGTGCCGGCCTGGCTCAAAAAGCCTCGTCTTGATTTTCCCCATAGGAATGGCCCCACACAAATGCATGATGGCCTTGGCTTCACGATTGACTTATAAAATTCAGTGCATTCCACCTCATCTTACAGCATTCAATATCTTCTGCTCCCGCAGACAAAGCCGCAAAGAGAGATCTACGTTACCATGGATGCTTTCATGGCCAATCTGTCCCCGAAGGTAGGGGTCGTCCTGCAAGAAAATATCCCAAACATTATCGTCATATCCATGCTCGTTACTGCCATATACAATGCCATGGAAACCGTGCTCATCACGTTTGACATTGTCAAAAATCATCGCACTCTCTACTTCTGGAGCATGCAGGCCTCATGCTGGGGCATTCTTGTGCACGCTGTTGTTGCCATGATTTGCTGCACATCTCAACAATCCACACTGCCGACGTCCGTATTCTTCATCGTCGGATGGTACGCAATGGTGACTGGTCAGGCCGTCGCACTCTACTCTCGCCTGCGCCTCGTCGTTCTTGATACCAGTAAGGTGCGATGGGTGCTCTGGATGATCGTCGTGAATGCTTGCATCCTACACATCCCAATGACAATTCTGTTTTTCGGGAGAATCAACGGCAATCCCCGCTTTTCCCGAACAGCTGTCATCTTCAATCGCATCCAATTGGTCGGCTTTTGTGTGCAAGAAAGCGTGATTGGCTGTGTCTACATGCATGAGGCGATGCGCAATCTGATTTGTGTCGCCAGACTTCGCGGCCGCGAGCAACCCCAAGCCACCACTCACCTACTTTGCATCGGCGGATTTGTGTTTCTCCTCAGTATTCTACTCCTCTTGACGGAGTACAGGCTGCATTTCATACAAATCAGTCTACAAGCTGTGATATACAGTATCAAGTTGAAACTGGTGTTCGTGCTGCTGTATCATCTTCGCATGGCAATGCATGCCGATGCTCTGGGTTTTACACCGGGCCGAATGCAAGGCCAATCATCATCAAGTGATGCGAATTTCTCGAACACGACCACCACGCCCACAACCGCTGTGCTGGAGGTGATAAGGCCATCTCGCAGTGAGGCAGTTGGATGCCAGGCCCCTTGTCACTCTCAATCTAGCAGTACTGCTGAATACCATGAAGCATTATGTGAGATCTCTTGTCATCCGGCAGGGACTTGACGAGAATACGTCGACACAGCTAAGCTCACATGGGCGGTTGCCGTGACTGACCATCACCGCTAGTCATGCAGCATCTAGTCACTAGCCAAATATCTGAATAGTCCATCATATTCTCTCTCTATCATTAAGTGCAGTCAATGAAGATGAGGGATGGCAATCAGAAAGATTGGGTTTTGAGTCTGGCCAAAGTAACGTTGTCTTGGTACACATGACCCTATTACCTCCTAGATGACGAGGGTGAGCACGCATCCAAGGCTCTTAGAGGATATCATAATTCGTACTCTTTCCATGAGAAGCTGAAAGATCCCGGCGTATGTTCCGATGATCTTT
The DNA here is from genome assembly GCA_019775415.1 of Penicillium sp. VS I D KN. Lineage (NCBI taxonomy): Eukaryota > Fungi > Ascomycota > Eurotiomycetes > Eurotiales > Aspergillaceae > Penicillium > Penicillium sp. VS I D KN. The sequence continues at coordinate 3,832 of JACWFT010000180.1, forward strand.
CGATGGAAATCTGAACTCGACACCCGGACCTGTGAATTACTATATGGCGTTAGTTTGGCCTGTTTGGGTTTAGCACCCCGATATCTCGTTCTAAGCTCCGCCTTCTCTTGCGCCGGCATAAAATGCTCTCCCATGACAGACGTACCTAGGTAGGCGCCTAAAAAGAGAAAAGTCAAGGTCACAAAGGTGGATGGTTTGGTTTTGGCCTGTCATCAATCCTCCAATATGGAACCCGCTCCGGCGCAGGTCGGTGCTTCTTTCCTCCGGCATGCTATCGAAAAATCTTCATTTCCAATCAACTTGCTCTTTTTAGCCTTATGTATTCCCACTGAAATAACAATCAATTTTTCTTTGATTTACAACGATGTCAACAACTTTGTCGAGTCAGGTTTCGCAAGAGAATCAATTCTACACAAAAAATAATCATTTCCGCTAACTATCACGGTACAAGGGGTGTTTGGCAGTCTGGGGAATGAGAATGGGTCACTGTGGTTGAATGTATTGGTGCTATTAGAAAATCTTGGAAACCTAACATGTAAGAGCCGCGGCGTAAAATGTTTCTGGATAGCCCCATTGCGTGCGCGCTTTATAGTCCCTTTGTTCCCGAGACTGCTCATGTGACTTTAATCACGTGATATAACATCTCGGAATCTGGTTTGAACCGCATTTCCACTTAGCTCCTTCTTCAACCCCTTCATGGTTCCCCACACTCCGAGCCCGGCAGCAATCAGAGCTCTCCTTTACCATGTGGAGACAGCTATCAACAAGGTATTCATTTCGGTTGCTATCTAGTCTCTCGCCTTCAAATTTTCCGCCTTGCGGGGTTCCAGCTGCCATGCGTCGTATGTCAGCAAAAGGATCTTCTTACCTGAACCGTATGGGTATGCCATCTCGTTGAAGATGCCTTCATATAAAATGATTGAACAGCTAATGATGCGTTTGAGATCAATGCAGAGAAATCAGAAGATCTTTTTCGATATACGTCAGGTCGATGGCTCGTTAATGAACAGACCCAAATTCAGCTACGTTATGTCAAGTTTAACCTTGATAGTCTCTGTCGCCTAGCTGCAGCGCATTTTGGCGATTCAACAAGGTGTGTTCGCATTGTCAAGCTAGAGGGAAGTTTCAACAAAGCATTACTTCTCACCATGAACGATGGCAACGAGGTAATAGCAAAAATTCCTTGTCCAAATGCCGGTCCGCCGTCGTTGACAACAGCTTCTGAAGTCGCTACCCTCAAGTTTCGTATGTGTTATGTGCTCACCCCCATGATATCTGTTAGCTTATGGCTCATGCTCTTCTTTCATAGTACGGTCAAAGACGTCTATTCAAGTTCCGGAAGTTCTTGCCTGGAGCTCCGATGCTGCCAACGAGGTCGGAGCAGAGTTTATAATCATGGAAAAAATTCAGGGGGTTGCCTTGTCGGAGACATGGGAGGCAATGAATACTTTGGAGCGCTACAGGATTATTGATCAAATTGTCCAAGTTGAGAAGGAACTTGCCAATATATCATTTCCTGCATATGGCGGTCTCTTTCTCCGCGAATCGTTACCTGCTACATATCGACAATTCTCGCTCCCTCCACAGCTAGACCCGGAAGGGTTGTTTTGCATTGGGCCGTCCTGTAAACGAACATGGTGGCACGACGATTTCGTCGACAAATGTCATCCAGTAGTAAAGGATGTGGGTCCTTGTGAGTATTTCTGGATACTTAATATAACGAGCGTTACTGATATTATACAGGGGCGGAATTTTCGGAATACGCGATATCAATTGTACAACGAGAGTTTGCTCACATTACGAGAGCAAGAGCTGAGGTACAACGTCAACTCCATAAATTTGACGAGTCTCAGTCGATCGATGAATATCAAAATCTTTTGGAAAAGGTGAACATGATACTTCCGATTTTGTCGCATGACACACGTGTGACAGATGTCTCAGACCCTGTTGTGTGGCATACTGACTTACATGTGGGAAATATCTTTGTTTCATTGAATGAGCCTAGTATTGTTAAAGGAATCATCGATTGGCAATCGTCTCAAATCTGTCCATTGTTCATACAAGCTCAGTTCCCAGAGTTCCTTACGCCACCCAAGAGCTATAATTTTGGTACCGACTTGCCGAGCCTTCCAAACGATTTTGATAGTCTAAACTCTGAGGAAAAGGAACAAGTTACCAACGACAATGAGTTGGCTTTGAGATCAAAATACTACGAAATGTCTAGCCTTGCACATAACAAACAAGTGTACAATGCTATGAAACTCGACCGCCGATTGTGGGAGCCCTTCACTTACTGCCAGCTATTCTCTCATGGTAGTTTGGTCCCTCTACGCCAATGTTTGATCCGTTTATATCAGGACTGGTCCTCACTTGGCATTCCGGGCAACTGCCCCTTCTCAATCTCAGAAGATGAACTTCAAAGACATCAGGAACAAAAATTGAAATATGAGGACAGGCTTTATCTCTGGGATCTTGTGAAGAATCAACTTTCCACCGATAACGTCGGCTGGGTTCCAAATAGCCGATGGGAAGCGACAGAGAGGGCAAACAAGGAGTTATACAATATGTACATTGAAACGATGAGCGAAGAACTCACCCCCCAAGCAGCCGCAAAGAGCTGGCCTTTCCCACCAAAGCAGGCCTGATCTCCAGATCAAAGATTTTTCTTTGCGTGCGCAATCAACTCCGCCATGACGCGCTTGCCTTCTTCGGATCGCTCCTCGTCTTTGGCGTTCCGATTAATTTGCGCCGTTGCAAGATTTCCATGAGGGTTCTTCTTGAGCCAGTCTTTGAGGCCTTCGCTCTGTGCCTGACTATTGACTTGGAGGTAAACGTTGTAGTAGCCCGGCTTGTCTCTGATTTCTTCGCCCACGTCAATACGACATTGATATTCTGCATCATTCTTTGGCGTTCGTGATGGGAGAAGTCGACTACCCGGGGCTGCTTCTTTGAAAAGCTTCGCCACTTGTTTTGGGTCACTGGCGACTTTGTCGCCAAATTTCTTGAGAGCCCCAGACATGGTATTGAAATGTCTAAATGATAAATTGTTAGCAGAATATCCCCGTTCAACAACATGTCTATGAATCCCTCACCTTCCGGGTTGATTGATTGTTTGATAGTTGAATCAAAATATCCTAGCGATATATCCGTTTATAGCTCATCTGGCATTGAAGTTTGGGGGGTCCCTCGACTTTAAATTCCGCTGGGAAAAAATGAATTTTAGAGCCGCCCATACTGCTCCAGACTCCAACGTTTCAGGGCGCGTAATGAGCGATGGTTAATTGGCCTCTGTATGAACTCGTACAAGTAATCATCTGACTACGGTAGGTCCGTGCTCGCTGTCAACCCTGCTTCGAAGATCCTGGCCAACTAATTTATTCCTCTTGCCGCCGGTGTGAGGTGTAGCTACGTTAACCTGAAATTCAACAACAATATTGTGATTTTTAGAAGGGAGTTGAGGGGGACTTTGGCCCATTAGTCGTTCGCAGTGCAATTTCCACAAGCCGCAGTGGCAATGGTCAACCGCAGATTATTTCGCACCCACAGTGATGAGGCTTGCGTCCGATATCGAAGTTTGTTTGTGCAGCCTATCACTTCTCACTACCTCTAGCATTTCCAAGGTGTCTTAATCATGCAATTCTAAGTAAAAAAAAAAAGTGATAACGCAATGGGTGTCCAATGGTTATGAGTGTCACGTATCGGCTGTGCTCGTTACATTTCAACGTTTCGATTGGCTCTAAGCAGAGGGTAGAGAAGGAGTTCGCTCCGAAGAGCGCGTGTGCGTATCAAGATTACTTTAACCCCCAAACAGGGTGAGATTGTAGATGATAACATTTGCATTAGCATGATCCTTCCACCAAGATGCCTTGCGTACAAAAACCAATAACCTCGCGCTTTTCTGCAGGTGGCCAAAATTGAGACCATGTCGCCAGCCAGGTTATGACATGGGCCTTTTAGCTAGGCGACCGTACCAGCAACATTTTGCGGCAAGCCTCAAATATGTTGGAATGAGTTGCAGGGTATAAATCCAGCCGCAGAGTACCCTGATGGCTACCAAATCAGACCGCGTGCATTTGCTACTATGGTGGCGTTAGAAATTCTCGCAGTGGGATTCTTTGTAGCATGCTCAGTTGCGTATACCCTATTCTGCTTGCCGGGCCTGGTTGTATGCTGATAAATTATCAGATGTCTAGACCTCTTCAGCCAACGGCCTTCATTTCCAAAGAAAGCACCACGATTTACCGAGTAAGTCTTGTACTGGCATTCTATGCACAATCGGGGCTTTTGGCTAAACGATGTAGACTACTCCCTCCCTTCTGGCTCACGATACCGACCGAGACGGAGAAGAACATGGTTATCTTTTAGGTATGCATCACTTCCTTGCTCACAGTCCAAACGTCTCTGACCCGGGATATAGTCTATCTTGATCCGAGTGCAGGCCACGGAAGAGCTCATAGACACCATCGGCTGCATTTCATGGACCCCAGTTGATCTATGCGACGTCACTACTGAGCAGCTGAGAACTATTTGCTAGCAGCTGGAAGACAATAATGTATGGAGCTTGAACCAAAGAGCAAGATTATCAGAAGGAGTAGAAATTAGCAATAGAAATTTGTGATAGTGACATTGTATTTCCAGATTAGACCTGATGCGTTTCAAATGTGGCGTGCATGACAGCCGCGAAGATCAGCAAAGATCGATTCTCCTAAAGCGCACTTCTAGTACTGCGTATCCCAAATCGATTTTTTTGCAGATGTTCTTCCAACGCTTTCCAAGCATCACTTGAATGGGCCAGGGAAGAGATCACAGGCTGCCTCGTCTCGGCAGGCTGGACAGAAACCGCATAATCACGAGGCGTTTTGTTCACGGCGGAGCGTTTTTGCTTTGAACAGTTAGTATCCCAGCACTTGATTCTTCGGACTCTGGAGTCTTACAATATCTTCTCGTGAGGGTTGAAGAATGTAAGGATGCGAATGGTAGGTAAAAATCTGCCCATCTGGCTGTTCCATGATAAGCCATGTTTTTATCCCGTACAAAAGCCAAAACTCATTATGGCGCCGCAATAGATTATTACGGCGTTTTCGGAGTTGCTCTCGCTTGACACGACTCAGAGGTTGAGCCATTGGTGGGTTTTGTTTGAGATAAGAGTAGATCGCAGAAATCATTGAGGCCAGGCGTCGCTCTCTTTGTATGTGATGGGGGGTGGGGATATGGGTGGGCGCAAAAAAGGCCTGCTCAACGATCTCCACAGGGTTGTGAAGCTTGCTTGGCCATATCCTGCGACCGCAGAAACTAAAGGTCGGCTGTGTCCAAAAGGGCATGTGGAGCACCAGCGTACTCTAGTGATTTGCAATATTTGAAGCATCATTTTCTGCAAATTCACAGTCTTTAGCTCCGCTTCCCCACGGAAATCATTGTGCTCAGAATTCAGAACCGGCATTCAGTATTATCTTACGTTTCTCAAATTCTGTACAGACAGACAACGTGCTGCGATGCTATCCCCACTTCCCTATTCTCAGGCCACCAACTCATACACATGTTCCTATATAGTTGGTACCCCGGCAGATCCTTCGCTCAAACATGCTTGCTGACACTTGTATGAAGAGCTCCAGGATAAAGAGCTCCCTCCGATACAATGCGTCCGTTGACACCCGCCAGCCGACACCCGTCATAACCGATATCACTCCAGACGTCACATCGCCTGAAGATGCATCACATCCTACCCCCTGGCTTGTTTTTGAGCCATATCCTACTCCGACCAGGATAAATCCAACTGCCTCGGATATCGTTTCACAGCTTTTACATGCTGAGCTTGACTATGTGAAGAGCGTGACGGGGGCGAGGACACCAATAGAAGACGGTTCAGCCATGGCCCTGCCAGATATTACAGTCATAAGCATGACACAGGAGATAGGCAGTGGCCCCGGCGGTGGCGTGACTGATTTTTCAAGCCATGTTGCTGCAACGAATGGCTCTGCGTCATGGTCAATGGATACTGTTAATCAGAGCATCTCTTTCGCAGTCCAGACAGTACATACCAATCAAGACGCCGCGGAGACCTTAGCAGTCCTAACGTCTCGCGCTACTTCCAGGCTCTCTCCGGCTGACTCGGAGCCTACGAGCACCGAAGCTTTCACCCGCTACGACGAGCCCACGGAAGCCAAGAACGGTGTAGGTTTCAGTAACTCCACCATCCAACGTTCGTCATCGCACACAAAGCTCTCCCATGGGGCTTACAGTGGCAAAGCATTTACGACCACGGACCATGGAGACCAGGCTTCAACGTCGATACTGTCAAGTACATACATAGAGACAGGAACTTGGACCCCAAGTTCGTCAAACACTGCGAGAACATCGGTTTCTGGACCACAGGGCACCATCATGGATGGGACCGAGTTTCCAAGACGGCTTTCCCAACGGGGTGTAGCATTGGTACTTGGCAGTGTAGCTGGGGGAACCCTGGTTTTTATTTGCATGTTTTTTTCGCACCGGCTTATTCTTCGGCTATTCCACAGAAGCGAGCAAGGATCAACAATGCGTCGTGGGCCATTATCGATAGATGAACCGTTTGTTAGGCAGGTTCCCACAGTCTCTTCTAATGTTGCTGGTATTTCACGTTTTTCCGCTGACTTTTAAGATATGCGCTGTATTGACTATCAAAACTTGGTAAAGGTGTATGCACATCGCTTTGAACCGCTAGATAGATTTGTTTCGGCGTATCGCAAGATCAATGAGCGAATAAAGAGTCACAATATAAAACAAAGCATCGTACTATTCAATGATGCAGCTCTATTTTAGCATATTCAAAGCGAGTACATCTGTGTTAGCGCCTCATTCACATTGATATTGGATTTGCGCGATTATATTCTGTTCATGTATCAGAAAAGTAAGTTCGTCCGATTTTGGAGTGATCATATTCTGAAGTGCAGATTAGACATTGCGATGCATCAAAATCTTGAGGAATTGGTGAATTACTATATGCTTGCGATCCACTCATAAAACGTTTCGGCTGTCATGATCCCGGGCCATGGTATTTAAGAATCCTGCCACTAACTTCTCAGGCACCAGCGCCGCCTATCGTCTATCTACATCCAAACCATCAGATCCTGCCATATAGATAGGCCATGCCTTTGTTTAAGTTTTCAGAGCCCGCAGTGATATTACCCAGAAGAAAGTCTCCTGAGAATCAACTTCTCCGGCCCGATGAATTGCCTATCCGCATCTTGGTTGTTCTCTTCTTGATACTATACAACAAGCCCGGCTCGCCTTCCAACACTCTTGGAGATGATACCGAGCCGTCACTCTTGACCGGTCGTACAATAATTAGCAAGCCCAGCCCTCACCACCTTCGCTCTTCGGATCACAGGATGGCTCAGCAGGACCTGCGATGGAAACTGCTTGCCCGACAACAATTCGCCCAAAAGCAGAGAGACGCGGAACGAACGGGCTTGAGCTCACCAAATGAGAAACCGGCAGACATGGTCCCCATCCTGAACAGACTTGGGTGTTTGAAAAAGAGAAACGGGTCCAAGTTGAAACGAGCATGCCAACTCCTTCATGGTGGCTCGCGTCATATCTCCCGCATGCTTCTGAGTGTAGATTCGCCCTTGCAGAAGCTGGGGACTGACCCAAACATCCGGTCACAGATCAGAGTGAAGGCGGCAGCGGCCTTCGCAGAGCAAAAGAATTCCTTGGGATCCGTTGCGCTTCGATGGCTCGCTGGAAAACTTTCTGAGGCGTCTACCGAGAGAACGACGATGGAATTTTGGAGACTGGCGACTCTGGTAGCGCAACACTATGCGGCTTCAAAAGCATGATCTCTTCTTCTTGTTCTCAAGACATGAGCCTCGGAGGATCACATGTCTCCCGCTCGTAGTCAAGTACACCATCGAAGTGATTTATGTTCAGAAAAATGCTCAGCGGATTCCTGGTGGGGCCCTCAAAATACAGATTTTCCATTAGCTTCTTAGTAAAGACCTGGGTGGCTCCATTTCCGAAACATGATCTTGGGACTTTATGAATGGATGCGTTCGCTGCCTGATCTGAGACCATGCTGTCTGTTCCAAGCTGCCTCTTAAGCGGAAGTTCTCCCCGTGTCTACGGTATGTGTATTGAGATTTATCTTATAAACCAAAGTATTGAAGAGACGAAGAGTACAGTAACCAACTTCTTCACGGACAAGTCGGAGAAGCCTCAGCATGAAATCATCTTATATATATTTATTGCACTACACCTGCCAGAACGCCCTCAAAATGTCTGCGCCACACGCTAGACGCTAGCATCCATTATCTGTGGCATCATTCTACCAAGAGTCTTTGCCTTTTGTTCTTCCAACCACCTCATTGCCCTTTGCATCGGGGTTTCTCCGTCGATCTGTGTTCTCTTCCTAGGTGGGCCATCTGCATTGAACTCCGCATGGAGCTCTGAAGCAGGAAAGTCCATATAGTGGGAATAAACCTCTTGTTCATGAATAACACCACCGGTCATCCCAGTGGAGACTTCGTAGCCAGTCCCAGGAGTGACGTCGAAAACGAAGATCTGGAAGTTGTGCTGCCTAAGCCCTTCGCAAAATTGGGTCATGAAGCACTGATCAATTGGCAAATACAGAGTCTCTCTGTGTCGCCCAACCGTGATGTGCATGATATATCCAAAGCGCTGCAAGCTTTCTGCCGGCCGAGTCTGGGATCAAGGGAACAAATGAGTTATCCACGGGGGCAGGCGAAAACGTCGACAAGTCGCGAGGGGTTTCTGCGGCAGTGTGGGGCGGCGCCCGGGCGGTCGGATGGTGTCCTTCGGCGATGAGGGTGCGATCGTCCGGTGTCGCTTGATCTGCGTCGATACCGCGATGCACGAACGTATCGCTCCCGTCACTGTCGATGAGGTACCCAAAGAAAGCTCTGAAGACCCATCGGCGGAGAAATGCTGCCGACACACGCGTCGATGTTTCAGGCTGCTGTAGCGACTCGGTTGACAGGGCATACCAATCCGCCTCCCGCGTATCCACAAAGGGTTTTCCACACCTCTTTGCAGCATCGATTTCCTGCGAGGGATCTTCAGGATAATCGCAAGGTACCAGAGGTGGGAGCTCAATCATGGGCGACGATTGCGTCATACTGTCGGGTGGTCGAAATCCCCTGGCTGTCAGGATGCCACAGAAATGCCGCCACATATCGGATCGGTGGAGCGGAAAAGAGCGATCCACTTCCTGGTCCGGCGTATGCTCATTTTTGCGGCTCTTGAGATATTTCCGGCGTTGATGGCCGGTCAACTCAAATCCATACTGGAAACTGAACCGCCAGAATTCCAGGACATCTGACCGCAGATGTTCCTTCCTCTGCGACATCGGGATGGGCATGGCAGTGTCGAAGATTCCGTACACCCCTTCATCAATGGTGACCTTCTCGTCGCGCGGCTGGATGAAAAGTCGCTTCATGACACTTCGCGCGACTTCAAGGTAGAGGCGATCCTTGAAAAACGTCTTCAGCGTTGGAATTGGATAATCGATTTGTTTCAATCGTTCCCAAATTTCATGCCGCTGTTCTTCTTCAAACTCTGCAAAGAGCCTCCCTTCGTTCATTTGAAACTGCAGGAACTGTAGGTCATTTGCGGAGAGCTTTGGCGCACGGGCTTGAATCAAACCAACGGTGACTCCGTCTATCAGAGGTAGTAGATCAGCCCTTCCCCCAACCAGTGTCAAGAACGTCTGGAATATCAAGTCCCAATAGCAGATCATTGGCTACATGCGGCATCCAAGTTAGCCAGGATCTGCCCATTCGTTTGAGGGGAGCGGATTATTGACGAACCTCATCGCAGTGCATGGCGGTCACTTTGTGTAGCAGTCCAATGCGCATGCCTTCCCAGAGACCCCGGATGACCAGCAAGGAATTCAATTTCCGATGGAGAGCCGCATTCTTGAAGAAACGTCGCAGATATCTACCTTTTTTGCTGCCCGCCACTGCCTGCAGTATGACCCACCAATTGTTGGCGGCCAGTCGGTCCTCGGGTCCATCCAGATAGCCTTCGTAGTAGTTGATTCGCTCGTATATCAACCCGTCGGGAGGTCGGTTGTCGTTGGGGTATCTTTCTTTCAAGGACTGAACGAACTTTTTCTGCAGCAGATCTCTTTCAGGATCTTGGCCCTCTGAGATGGTATCAGAAATGTCAGCTTCGGCCGCACCGAAGAGAGCTTATAAGGTAGAGCTTGTAGGCTAGCCCTCGACGGAGAATCAACGTACCTTCATTGTCAGTCACGAAAACATCCACAATCCACCACTGGTCTTCAGGATCGAGCTTCTTCCGAGCCGCAGCGATCAGATTCTCGTGATCCAATGCACGCAGTCGGTAGTCCAGGTCTACATTCAGGCTGGGCATTATCCCGTTGCCGTAGCGCGGACTCACACGACGCTCCCAGTCAGCCCGGGGCACAATCACAGGTACATGGTTATCTCCCATGAGTCGCCGACAGCCTTGGGTTTTCAGCGTTTTCTCCAGGCGCTGGACATTGTCACGGTCATCCATCCATGCGCGGAATCCTTTTTCAAACGTCAGGTGTGAGAGGTGTACCCTGGCAGATAGCTGAAAGTGACTTTGTTGGTACGAGAATAACTTGCGCTCCAGATCTGCCAATTCTGATTGTCTTGTAGGCGCCATGGTAGCTCAGGTTGATTCTTGGAAAGTGCACTCTGAGATCTACTACCAGGATCTAGACATGAAGCATTGTTGCGAGAAGACTTTATATCAAGTCTAGGTCTGATCTCCATCATGGATACTTGAGTCGACAACGATGTCCTCATGAATGAATGGGTCAAATTGTGCCTCGCCATACTGCTGCTCCGCGGATTTGTGCCGTCTAGTCATTGGGGTCAATCGGACAGAGTTTGGCCTAGTTCGAGATGTGAGCACTTGGGATTGGGTAAACGTTTCATTCCTGCCACAACGCCGAACACTCAGATTCGACACACCTATTGTCGCAAGAAAAATTTGACCCTCAAAAAAGACAGCAAAGATACAAGTGAGGCCTCCATTCATGTTCATAAGACATCAGCTTCGGAACATCAGCCACATCCTTCTTACTGAAATGAAGCCCTCTGCACGGGATATTAGAAGCCTGGAAAGACTTGATTGACCGGATTTGAAACTCTTCCACACCGCTGCCCTAGTTCGACCCCTCGTGCAGTCATTATGAAGCTTCCCGGGGAAAGCAGATTGGACCAGATAATCTCAGCGATCGCATTGTCTCTGTCCGTGGCGGTTCTTGTCTGTCTCTCTATTGTCTTTGTCGGGTGCTCCTCGCCGTCTGCACCGAAAGGGTTGTATTTTATGAAAGTGCGATACTCTTGCACTCTGCATTGCATGAATCACTGGCTAAATACGACGTAGATCGATCTCACCGACTTTCCAAGATTCGACCATTTGGTCAGCCGTGACTCTCCCATTATCTTCGATATCCATTCTCCAGAGATCAGCGAAGCAGCTGGAGGGAGCTTGGCCGACGTGGCGTCCAGCGTGAATGCTGGCGTGACTGAGGTATCCACGGCCACATCAGCTGCCCAAGGCGCGCTTCATGCTCAATTGACCGAGCTGAAATCCCATCTGTTCCAATACTACTACGTTGGGCTCTGGGGCTACTGCAAATCACGCGATGGCACCAAGGCCGTGTGCTCCGAGCCTCACACGTCTTTCTCTTTCGATATGTCTGCCGTGCTTGATTCTACGCCCGTCGAAATCGACAAAGTGCTGCCCAAGGTTGATCAAAAAGCCATCTCAGGCTATCGAAAGCTTTCGCACGGCATTATCGGTCTTTACATTTCTGGATTCATCGCCACCATCTTGGTCGTGATCCTTGGGGCTCGTAGGACCTTTTTGGCTCGGGGCAGCAGACTCCTTGGCCTATTTTGCATAGTAAGTGATACCGAAATCACTCTCATGGCACGTCTCTAACATGACTAGGTTTCGGCATTGCTGATCGCGGTCGCCACGGTCGGAGTCACTGTAATGTACGGTCTTTTCACTACGGGAGTCAAAACGAGCTTGCACCCATTTGGCATCCGGGCTGGATTGGGAGGACAGATGTTCACAGCAATATGGCTAGCGGTATCTTTCTCTGTTGGTGCGTTTGTCATATGGCTACTCGAGGCATTCTGTCGTTGTATCTAGTTGCCGCGCTGGTGTAGTTTCGCCGGTTGCCAACGCAGACTGTGGATTTCAAAACCCAGGTAGTGGCCCGTTGGTGCGAGTTTGGTGGAGAAATGATTTGACTGCTAGGAAGTCTTGAGATACCAATGCCTTGATATTTAGGTTCTCGACTAATGTATATCCTTGTGCTTTGATCTCCGCATTCACTTCGTGCCAAGCTTTGACCATTCCACAAGTCGCGAGAAAAGATAGTGGACAGAACAGTACAAATTGACACGAAACAAGAAAGAATCCCAGGCTGTGGCCTCAATCGTTTCTGTTTGTTCTTTTCAGGCGAGAGTCGATTTGGTCTTTGTTGTCTTTTATCGCATGTCTGCCAAGCGAGGCGGCATTGGGGTTGTTGTACAGCCTTTTAATGGGCTCCAACACGTCCCGAGCGGAGAAGACGAGATCGACCGGGCACAACTCGTCGCAGGCAGCTTGCGCTTCGCATGCCTGGTCAATCAAAACAGCCGCTTTGTTCTGGAAATGCCACAAGATCTGGTGGATGGAATAAGTCGAGTGATCGCCATCGGATTTATAGATGCTCCGTAGGTCGTTCGACGTCTGTTCCGTGAGGTCTTGCAGTGATTTGAACAAGGCATAGCAATCACGGTAGTACGCATTCTGTGCCCGCTGTCGACCAAGTTGACGAACAAGGTGCTCGTTCCCGTTCATTCTTGTACGCGGCGGAACCTGCAAAGGATTGAGGATGTGTACACGTTACCTCGGCACTGTGGGATTGACAAATCGCCCCAACTGGCTCAGACAGTGCAAGAAAGTTTCCATTTATTGACGAAGATTGGGGGGCTGGTAAAAAGTCCCAAAGGTTCGAGACTGTTGGTAGGAGACTTGGTTCAACTGGTGATCGATTATTTCGGTAGGACCTCACTTTCTTAGTAACTGTTTAGGTGATGTCGGAAACTTCACCTCTCCGGATTGAAACCCCATTCTGGTGATGAGCAAAATCCGCATGGAATCGTTCACAGCGATCTGGGGTGATCAATTTGCTCCGCTCGATAGTCTATAAATTCAGGGATGCCCCCAGGCATCCCATGCAGCATCCTCTGTCAATTTCCACTTCGCAATGAATGCAATCACCCCCCAAGACCTACCCGACCGCGTGATCGGTGCCATCATCAGCGGTTTCGGTCTCTCTTATTTCGTTGTTTTTCTCCTGCAGTTTCTCCTATTCCACTTCCCCTCGTCCCAAGAAGCCATTCCAGAAGCTCTCGCGGTGATAGCGTTTGGTGTGGGTGTCATGCTTTGGTACCTAGGTGTCTTCTTCCATCAGATTTTCCGAACATTCCACGAAGGATCCACTGAGAAACAGCTCGGGCTGCAAGCTGGAATTTTATTCTTGATTTGGACATCGACAATTCCGACCATTGTCTTTCTGTTCCCAACTCAGCCCTGGCTACAGCTTGGATATACATCGGCTTTGGCTATCACCGCGATTGGAAGCCTACCTCAAAAGCTCCTATGTGATGTCAACAACCAGAAATCTCCAGACACATCTTCCGATCGTCTGGCATCGGTGATCATGTTGTCTTTGACGCCGACAATCCATGCCCTGGCTGAGCCAATAACTGGCGCTTCGCCATTGGCGATTGCTTTTGGCCGAATGGTCATCATCGGTTCACTGTCTTTCGCATTTTACTTCCTTCAACCACTGGAGCGCATCGGGCTTGCCAGAATCTGGCAGCTCAGTTTCCACGGGATGCACATGATGTTGACGTACAGCCTCGTGGCGTACTCCAAGGCAGTGATGCAGGCCGTACAGTAGTTGCTCGGATGTCGTGATCTGCATGTGGATTCTCCAATACATGTACCCCTAACGCCAATTCAATCTCCGTTGGAATCCCCTTTATGGGAATGGAAGGGACGATCAGCGTTGTAATGTTTGGGAAGGTTTCCTGCGATTGGACTTACTGTACACTCACTTTCTCTGGCTATGAATCAAACTTCAGTCTATTATATAGTTTGCCTCATCTTTTAGACTTGGCGAATTGGATTACTTAGTACATGCGTCCCTCCTTGAGATATATACATGGTCTGAATGGAAATTGTCTGGTACTGTAAATCCGCGTTGCCTGCTTGTTATGTGCATAACACGTTCTTGTGAGTTGTCCAGAGATCAGTATCTAATGTCCTGCAACTGGTGAATATCATACTGCGGACTCGTGCGAGACTACTGTAGTAAGTCTGCAGATTCCAAAAAGCAAAATCATCATCGCTCCCGTATAAACCCTTCGCCTTGGTAGAAGAATTCGCTCTTTTTCGCTAAATTTTGTGTGTCATCAGTCAATAAGCCTGGCCTCAGACATATCAATTCTCCATGCACGCCTAAAACCTCCAGCGCAAATGCGTTCCCATCGCTTCGGCGAAAGGCCGTTCTGTTTACAGAATCCTTTGCAGCTACATTTTTGCTGATCACCTCAGAAATAGGAGGCAATAGGATGTTAGGACTTGTCTCCATTCGAGGGGATTTTCGAAGTCTTCGCTGTGATGCTGCGAGTCACTAACATGTAGCGCCCTGATACAACCTTGATCACAAATCTGATCGCGGCGTTTTTTTGGCTGCCTGCTATTCTGCACATCCAATGTCAATATACTGCGAGAAAGACTCATCGAGGCAAGAAAATTTTCTAGTTTTCGAAAGACAACTTGTTGCGGCCGTCGTGAACGAGACACTGTATTGCAATTGCTCAGATATATTAAGACTCCTGCTCGCTTGGGGAATGTCAAGGTCTGTATCATCCCCCACCGTGGCCATGATTTCCAAGGAGATTGTTCCATCTGTATTGATGGCCGTTCTGTTGCTGCTCAGTCTGATCAGGCTGTTTCTGTTGTATCGCTTTGGATCCAAATGGTCTGCCCACAACGTCGATTATGCTGTGGGTACAACGTCCTGCATTTTATTTGCGGTACTTTCAGGCCTGTTCTGGAGCAAACGTTCTCCAGCGTGGATGCAAATACTGCTTTGGCTTTCGACCGTCCTTCCACCACTTCAAGTAGTAGGTCTCGCAATATTTTTCGAGGTTCAGTTCGTGCTAAGACATTGCAGTTTCTTCGGATCAACTATCAGCAGCGCCGATTTGGAGACACACCGCGAATGCTTCTAATCGCAGCCCGAGCTATTTTCATACTCTCTAGCATCACCAAACTGGCAATTGGGCTCATCGGACACTTCGTTCTAGACTCTATATATCAAGGTGGACTTTTCATTCTCTGTGCTGACTATCTTGGAGTCGCGATGTGGTATTGGTGGCTCTTTAGGCACGAAACTGAAGGCCAGGTGACGTTCAGACGAGTTCTATGCTATATATCGGGCATGACTCTCATACTGCTGGTCATTGCGATTACCGGAATTTAATGGGTATCATGGGTGGTCGCACTTCAGGTATTTTTGCCCGAACTCTTCAGATAGCTGCGATGCTGACAAGAGACAGGCTCAACTGATCACCATCTACATCTGGGCATCATTTGAAAGATTAGTCGTGTGAGCACCACTGCTGCATGACGGCCATTGATTGGCGATATGGGTCCGATGGGACCGACCTTCGGGCCCGGCTTTTGCACAGATAGGTGCTTTGTTGTAGTCTTTTGCAAGTGTCATTCCCAATTGGAATAATTTCGAGGCATACTGTAGCTCTCATACATTGCTATATTCACTATTCATTTATTCATTTGACCATATTTTCAGCCACTCTGACTGGCTGTGTAGTTTCCTATCAGGCCAATCCGCTTGGCGTCCCCGTAAACGCTAGCAGTACAGTATATGTGGTAGAAATGAAAAATATTTTTGTTTGACAATTTTGATTTTCGTACTTCTCAGAACCATCCAGACTTACTCCAGGAGTATTTCGAGATAAATCAGGCTTCCATAGATATGCATCGAACAATGCACGATGAACCGCAAACATTCTTTTGATTGACGATGTTTTTAGGTTGCTTGACAAGCTACATTGATTGGAGGTCGTGTTCTCAGCCATCTAATGAGGCTGGAATCCTGTTTTACTGAATATGTAGAGGAAAGTGTTGCATTTATTATGGGACATGACAAACGGTATACAATATTCTCAGCTTGACATCCTGTCTCCTTGCTCGTTCTTCTCATGATGCCGCTAACTAGGCACGCCGGTGTGCTTTCGGACGGAGTCTTCGCATCCAGTCCAGCCTCAGAGCCTCCTGGGTGGGGGTTCTTTCTTTCGATGGATCTCTTTTAGTGGGCTGCTTTCGGTCGAGGTCCGAATGCCCCACTAGGAGTGAGAATCGTGGCCCATGCGTCTGGCTCCGAATCCGCATTCGAATGGTCATCTTGGCTGCATCGCGGATTTTGAGGAGTCGGGAAACGCCGGAAGTGTCTTGTCTATCATGGCTAGAGATACCCTTTTGGCCTGAAAAGTTGGAAGTATCCCCCAGAAGCAGTGCCTGCTCGGGGTCATTTCTGACATGTTTGCGGTTGGACGAGCGAGTTCGTGGAGCTATTTCTGGGATTTTTGGGAGAACAGAGACTGGGATGTGTGAAAGAGGTGCTGGACCCCCACTATTTATATCCCAAATCAAGACTAGAGAGACAGTACTTAAGAAATAGTAGTAGAATCAAAAGTTGTTCATTCACATCCATATGACCCGCAACAAATCCCCTTCTTTATGGGCCGGATACCGACAAAGAAGGAAAAAAGGCGATACGACAAGCTAGACCATGTTCCTGCGATTATTTCTGCCTCATTATGATGATCTCAACTATGGAGAACATTGATACGAGCGCGACGCTATCTTGGCAGTAGCTTTGACTTTTTGTGCGCCTGGCAAATGATGCAGACATTGCACAGCAGATAGTCTTCACGAATACACCCTTGGGGTCTCAACACATTTTCGGCCAAACTTGCAATGTTCGCGATGCTTTTTGAGTTGAATGAAAAATCAGATACCTTCAAACACAGTTGGCTTGCAAAACTAATCGCATATTGAATCTTTTTAGCCTTGTAGATATGCCGTCAGACATGGGTCCGCCTTTACTTGAGTTGCCTCATTACACCGGATGGCTCTTCGAGTGAGTGGGTTTCAATTGCTAGTCTCTAGATAACGGCACTGTGTGCCTCGAGTACGAGTATATCAAACCGGACACATGATGACCAAACGCAGCAGCCACAAATGAAAGAAAACGAGAAAGTAGTGTCAAGTAGCCTCAGCCGAAAGCATATTCCCGTGATTATTGTATCATGAATCTCCGCAATCAATCAAGCATGGTTGTGGTCATCAGGCACTAGAGCTGAAACTCAATTAGCACCAGCACGATAGTCATACAGAGAAAATGGCTCGCGGATATAACCCTGATTGATTGATTGGTTGATTTATTCACATACCGTCCCAGCCGCCCTATTTTGGCAGCTATGCAGCGTGTAACTATAGATACAGGTGGCCCGGCCCTGGCTTTCAGAAGAAAAGTCGTCGCGGATATAACCCTGCTTCCAGGGCCGTAGTCTTAGATCCCAGAGTATGTCATAAATGGTACCCGGAGCACATAAATGGATCCTGGGAGCAGATTGCCTTTCCCAACGAATTTTCTTTTTCCGTCCTAAGATATGCCACAGTCTTGGCTACCAGATCTATCTTCATCATCATCATCATCACTCTTGTGGGGTAGCATCAGTGAATTCTCACGCATACTAATGCTCTGAAACAAATGCTGAGAAGCAGTTCTCATTGTCTGCATCTGTCAATGCGGCATGTTGCTCGAGAATGCAGTCACAGGATACGAATCCAGAAGTCACGAAATCTATACTGATCTAGGTCGGTGATCTTTCTAGCATATATAAATAACTCCCAAGGCCTGTACATCACGTTCATCGACCTAAATTACAGGTTCTTCCATTTAATACATACCGTCCATCTTGACCAGCGCCATGCCACAACCATCATCTTATCATGGCTCCGGACTGTTTCAACAAAGACTGCAATCCCACACGCCTGATGCGCTCCAAAAGTACATCTGCACGTGCACTTCAAATATCAACAAAATACACGGAAGACACACGCCCTTGATGCTTGCCGTTCAAGCGGGGGATCACAAAGCTGTCGATCTCCTGTTGGAGTATGACGATCTTCAGGCCTCTGCATACAATGCTTACGGTCAGACCGCTCTATCAATAGCCATCATGCAGGGCAGTATCTCAATCGTACAGCAGCTGCTCTGCCGGGGAGATGTTGAGTTCCACAGCCAAGATCCAAATGTCCAGCAACCACTCTTGGTGGCTCTAGAATACAGACAGTATGACATTTTGAAAATACTTCTCGAGGATTCTCAGGCCAATATCAATATGAGGGACAATTCCGGCCGAACACTCCTGCATCTGGCCGTGATCTACGATGACCTTCGCGCTGTTGCAAGCCTTGCGAGAGAGAACCGTGTTGATATCGATTGTCCTGATTTTCTGGGGGAAACACCCGTCATGTTGGCTGCGAAGCTCCATGCCGGCGATCAGCCCAACAATCTCGAAATTTTCAAGTGTCTGCTCTTGCGGTCCAAGGCCATGGTAGATCAGCGAGATCAAAAAGGTCATTCTGTTCTCTCACATGCCGTGAATACTTCTAATGCCGAGCTGATCCATTGTCTTGGTTCCCTCGCTTCGGACCAAGTACATTGAAAAGCGATGGGATCACTCCGCCGACTCGAGTAGCCAGAACGCAGTTTGTGATCGTCGAAAATGCTGTGCCCTCAAGCCAGCCAGCCACAGTGCAAGTCACATCCCGGATCCAAGCATGCGCGAGGGGCAATTACGAGTTAGAACTTTGGGTTAGGCAGGGCATGACGCATTAGCAACTGCAAGAATGTTTCTTGAGATGTAACTTTATTCCCACTATCAGGTGTCTACTCTAATGAAGAACTCAAAGAACATGTCAGAATACGAATAAGTCACTGAGTTGGCCCCTAACTTAGTATTGATATACACACCCAGAGACGAAGTTTTAGAGCCAACTCGTAAGTCCGGTCAAGGCCCTTATCTGCCCCAGCCCATTTTTACTAAAAAGGAGTTACCATGGCTCGTGGTCCAGGGTTGTTACATCCGCGGTGGGTCTTGCGCCACATGGAAAGTGATCGACACGTTCCCGGCAGGTTTGTCGAACCAATCAAGATTGCTGGAGACAGGGGCAGGACCGCTAACTTTGATTAGACGGGCCAAGACTCGCAGCATGGTGGGTCATAATTGACTTGATTGGCCGAGCCAGCCCTATCCGCCAAAGTCTTGCAAGGGTACTCGCAGATCCTCAGTTTTGCCCTGCCACGAGCGTCGATTGCAACGGCAAAGGAAGGTGCTAGAAGATATTCTTGCTGTGGTCAATTGGCGGCTGCCCTTCTGATCAGGAGCTTACGCGATGTCTAAGACTAGGCAATCGACCTGAGTAAGATCAGTATCTACCATGAGGGTTGGAAACAGGACGATCGGATCGGCCGGCACCTTAAAACCTTAATAGGCGTCGGTCGGAACCAGTTGGTCGAGGAACGGGCCCGTTCTACACCGGAGACCGTTTCGGTATCTTGGTTTATTGGCCAAAATATCGTAGGTTCGTGAGAGGCTGCGTATTGTCAGTAACAAAGCGCAGTGCTATTCCACGAGCTTGTTTGACTAAATTCCTGCATAGTTCTAGATGGTGTCGGCAGTGTCGGTGACTCGAGGACACGCGTTCATTCAATCTTCTGGTCTGATAAATTACCATGCAGGCTAAACCTCGCTCTCAGTCAAGACTTGACATTCACTCTGCGGTGGATTGCGAAACGACCATGTTGCAGTTCTCGATGTATCACTCTTTCAGAGTGGCACTGCTTCTTTTCACTAGTTGGCCCGAGGTCAGTCGTGCGCATCTTCCTTGACTCTGCCATTGGGCTGTCTCAGCTGGGAGTATGTAACAGTCTGTCATACAAGAGTCTCGTCCCTGTGATGTCTTCTGTCGGATGAGAGACTTTGCGGATCGTCAATTAGAGAGACTTCGGGGATCGCCTGAGGATGATAGGAACAGCGCATATTGCAAGGGCTTAACTGCCCTTCGGCGGAGAAAGCAATCGGATGCTTTCAGCTTGCGAGGTCACCGAGATACTGTAGACTGTAGATAATCGAACTTGATGCAGAGGTGGTGCAAAAGTAGAAGGGAGCAGAAAGTCCGCAGTCGGCGTGTGCAAAATCTCTCCTCTGCCCGCTTTATTCTCGCTCAAGATGGAAATCTCCTACACGGTTGAGAACCGATGATCAATATCACAAGGCCCATCCGAGCAAAAGCTGTTTTGCTCACGACGAACATCTTTTCTACACCGTTGAACTTAGTGCGCCTTCTTCAACATGCACATCGCATGCTCGGGTGTAACCACTGTAGGTCATGACCAATGCGCTGAACCTTCTTTCAACACTTCGCAGTAGCCCGTCTGGCTCAACTGGATGCATCGCGATTTAATTCCCGTAGCGGTGAAATCCATG
>JACWFT010000181.1:8654-34693 GCA_019775415.1 Penicillium sp. VS I D KN
TTTTATTTTTATTTTTATTTTTATTTTTTTTTTGGATCAATTCTGAATTTCAATTTATTTTTCATTCGGCCGACCACCGATCTGGCCAGTACCCACACGGGCTTACCGGACCGATGAGATGTGCATCTAACTTTCAGCTGAGATCACCAGACTCCCCGTTACTTTTGGCATCGACATTGCGGGGCTCTTCATTGTCATATTTTCGCTTGATTCGTAGAGCCGCATTCCGACAGCGTGTCCACCCATGCTGCTTTTTCATGTTCCTTTCTCTTGCCGGCAAGTCGTTCGGCAATAGTCACTGAGATGCTTGGCGCGGGGAAGTCATGCTGTAAGGTGAATAATCTTTTGCGAAGCGAGAATAATTTGGTCTCGGCTGTTTTGCACGTAGTTCAATGTTCGATTTGACCGTTCAATATGCTCTAGAAGTTTTCTATACACAAGGTACACGCTATGAATTGTAACGTCTTTGGTCTTCATCAGAGCCATGGTGAATTGAAAGAACGGCTTGGTCAGGTGGACCAGGTAGTCAATCTGCCGCCATTCAACGTCAGTAACCTTGAACTGTGAGTATTCATGATCGCAGCAGTATTTATCGATGGTATTTCTTAGTCGACGCGCACGTCGAAGCATCAGAAACGTCTAATTCCAGCGTGTTTGAACATCATGCAACGGAAACAGCCGAGTACCGCCTGACTGAAGACATAAAAATGCATCTCGCCGTTGTGGGCTTGCATTGACAAACACCGCGAATGATCGAATCTGTCTCGGTAAGTACTCCGCCTGTATTTCAATTGTTCGTGGGAACTCTAGGCTCACCTTTGCTAGGGTATGAGCCACGTCACCGTGATTTGCCGAATCTCTCAAACCGATGGCTTGAGTGTCGGACCAAAAAGTGTTTACTTCTTATTCTTGGGCGCTGCTCTAATATGCCCCAAAAGCTGCTTCAAGCAAAGCTGGATCACATGGGCCATACAAGGAACCCGGACAATAGATTCCCTGGAGCCAATCGCGCCAGTGGAGACCAGTTTTTCTTGCAAAGCGCGGACCAAGGTCTCATTGTTAGTCGCATTATCCGTGGTGACGCTGAAGATGCGACCTAAGAGTCCGCGTTCCTGCAGTAACTGATGGAGAACATCACTAAGGTTGTTCCCTGTATGACGACCGTGTAGTGGTTCAAAGTCAAGGAGCATTTCTCTGTAATTCCAAACTTTGTCAATGAAATAAGCTGTGATTGCCATGAATGCTTGCTGGAATGGACTGGTTCAACAATCCAAGGCGAGTGACACCTTAGCGTCGTCAGGCAGATCTCGCAACTATGACTCCTGTTGAACCGTAACTGCGGCCCGGAGTCGTCTTCACAGGGTTTCGCTGACGGAAGCTCCAGTTCCCCAGGTCCAGAGTACAAGAGGCTGAGCAGGCTCCGGAACACGGGATTCTCCACCGTTTGAAATGGCAACCGAAGACAGGTGATGGTCTTCAACAGCTGCTCCTCAGGTTGGGATGTTGTTATCCTGTCCACACTGGGTGGCTTTCTAGTGGAATGGTTTTGCAACGAATCCGAGATCAGAGTTTGATGAGATCCTCTCTTCTTTCCCTTGCGACAAGAATTCGACTTTTGGTGTCTACTCATAGCGCTTGTCCCATTCTTTTTGTACTGCGGGTGATCAAGCAAAGTAAGACAGGCTTTGCAGAAGACTCGGGGGAGCCCAGAATCGACATCGGCTACTTGGTCAAAGTGTTTCCAAACGTCGGCGTGACGCGACTCGGTAGACCATTTGATTTGGGACTGACCGTCCCCATTCAGCTTCTGGCCATACTCAGTGTCCGCCCACCATCCTAGAAAATCTCCCTCCGGGATCGACTCGTACAAAATCCAGTTCTTTCTGCGTTGAGGTCCCACACGTCTCAGTGTCGCCGGAGGTCTTCGAGTGGTTATATCGTAGCTGTCGCGGGATCCGGTGAAATGCTGCAGGCCATCTTAGCATACCTGTGGGGGGTCTCGTGACAGTCAGGGACACGAAGGAGTCATTTTTTCTCATAAGAAGATTGAATGTCCGAGTCCAAGAAAGCGTCGGATGACGGCTCAATGGTGGGCAGAGGGCTAAAAGCCTGATTCATTAATCGCGTTGATGAGGAAGACAACGCCATGGTGGTGGTTCGTACCATCAGAGTTGAGAATTAATTTCTTCATCTTGAGTGCTTGAAGGTGGATTTTGTTGGAGTCGCGTCGTGCGTTTGGATCTATCTATTTCTGAGTCGCGTAAACCCGCGGGTACCCAAAACCCAACCGTACCCAAAACCCGCGCGACTTCGGGAGGACGCTGAGAACATCACCAATCGTTGAGTTAGTTTGTCAAGGTTATAATTATCGTCTAAAATAGCGCAGTAAGCTTGGATTTCATTAGACCCTCAAAAGTCCATCGATATGGCCATGGAATGCTTGGGATGCAGAAAAGGCGTAGTGAGAAAGATCGAGCCATGGAGAAGATATATATTTCCGCATAAAGAGCAAGCATTATTTGAGTGTAATACGCACTCAAAAGTGTGACAGTGATAAGATACCAAAATTACACCAGGGGTGACTAATCAGTTTTATTCACGACTTATTCCCATTTTTGGGTATTCTGGGCAACCCCGCCAAGAACCCACCGCCGGGTTCATGAAGGCCAATCACGGTCACGATCACGTGAATGCCGGTATATACTATACTTGTCCACCAGCATATCTGTATACAACACAACACACAATCAGCTCCCTGATAACATGAACATTGAAGCATAATTTTATAAACCAACAGCCAAAACCCGCGGTGGGTTACCCGTGGGCGGGTAGAGATATTGAAAACCCAACCCAAACCCGCGCTTGGCGAGGTCTAGTTATACCGCATTCTAATGGAATACAAAGGGTGAATTTATGAAAGCGGGAGTACATCTAGAGCTACACTTATCTAGAGCGGCCCTCCTGTGAAGGCAAGATGCCTCCAGGGGCACGCCGAGACCGTGCGGGCGGCAACACCCTAGCTGACCGAGGAATCGGTGGCACCAACGGCACCACAGCCACTGCGAACCTCAAATCAAGCAATCAGAGCTGAACAGTCTCTTACTCTTAGGAGCAAGAGAGGGACGCTGCTAGCAGACGCCAGAGAAAAACCCAACCGGAACCGAGCCTACGAGAGAACGCGACAGCGGGACACGCTACGCCTACACCCGACCAAACAGACGCCATCCTGCGAGCAATTCCAGAAGCTTTGGGGAAGATTGAGACCTCCAATAAATATCGGGACCGGAGCAATATGCGGTCAACGGTCAATGGGACGTCAGGATGGAACATCGAGTCCTTAGGCCCCCACGGGGCAAATAATGCCCAATACAGAGCTTCCCGTATCCGCCGGCAAAAGAGCCTGGATATCGAACGAAAGCGAGCGCATGATGTGTGTTCATGTCAATAATACTTTACACGGCTTCCCGCGGCCATCGACTCCCATGGTATCCAACCTTTAGACTTCTTCAACTTTCGATTTGAAACCCGACATGATCAGTTTAGTGATCGATTGGCGATCAAATACAGTGAACAAATTCAGTGATCAAATTCAGTGATCAAATTCAGTGATCAAATTCAGTGATCAAATTCAGTGATCAAATTCAGTGATCAAATTCAGTGATCAAATTCAGTGATCAAATTCAGTGATCAAACTTTTTGATCAAACTTTTTGATCAAACTTTTTGATCAAACTCTAGTACCCGCGAACAAGATAGAGCAAACTAGAGTAAACTTACATAACAGTACCATACATGTTCCTCGGTTACACTCAGATCGAGTGTGCACCTTCGGCATACGGTTTGAACGAAATGGGCTTCATTGCGTCTGTGATGCATTGAAATTTCCAAGAAAGTGAACTGTGGCTTTCGCAAAAATTTGACAAGTGCTAGGTTTGAGCAGCGTTGGCATCGCAGAAAGAGGCAAAATGAAGGGGATCCCTTTGGTTTTGCATTATCCTTGACTGCAATTTAAGAGAATTAGCTCTCAGGCAGGATTAAATGCTCAATTGTCATGAAATACAGCCTTCTGAATGACGAAGCAATCTATTTTGCGGTCTGAAGGCAATATATCACTATACTGTTTATACATACCTGGGTAATACAGAGAAGTAAAACTTGACAAGAGAAAGGGATGTGATAGAGAGGGTAAACGGAAGAAAACAGGAATAAAATTTACCATTTCTCAATTTATTTCGAAATGACCAAGAAATCCCGATCTTTTCAATTTTAAGGGACATCAGGACGCATTGGTTGCTGCAGTAATATCCCTTGTTTCGGTCGATCAAATATCCATGGTTCAAAAAAAGTGCGATTTGTTACTGGTTTATTTGCTTGATGATATTCAGGGATACAGATCTCTAGACATGTGCTATTTCCCAGATGCCGATTTGTCTCTTCCATACAAGCGATATCAAGCAAGGCCTTTTGACCTAGTGTATCATTTTTCACCGTTATTACTGAAAATGAACTGTTGGTATTGTATATGCCGAAAGGTCGGTTCAGTTTTCCCTCGCAAGAAAAAGCGTATATTGCAAGTTGTGAGTCTCCTTTAGCCTTAGTCTGAGGTCCAAAGAAAGTGCTTTTACTGATACATGTGTACTGGTGGTGCGTCTCGGTCTCAATAATACTCGTGGCGGTGATTTTTCGTGTTCGTCGCGGTCAGGCGGTCCAGGGGTTCGCGTCTCGGCCCGTCCCGCCATTCTGTGGACAATACAGTCGAATTTTCCAAGCAAGGTCACTCTATTCCCGACACCTTAGCTGAGTTGCTTGAATTCCCGTCCGGAGGATTTTTGTCGCTTCTTGGTACCCCATGCTCATACCAGTATTTCCGGAAATTGGTGTCACCTACACTCTTTCATTGTCCCTCGAACCCTAAATGCCAAGATACACTAAACTACTTTCGAACAAGCTATGTCAGCCTCATTCTGTTGTCAGGATATACCGCAAATTACCGGGTTATCATATTTAAGCTCAAATTTTTGTCATTTTTTCTCATGATGGGGTTCTTTAAGCGCAAGTTTTATCCTCCAGTAATTTCACATTAATATTTTTTGACTTCAAATACCATAACTGAATTTCATTGAATCATTGACTCACAGGCCAGCTCAACTTCTGTCTAAGTACAATACCTTGACGGAAGATGTTTTCAAGAGCTG
This sequence comes from Penicillium sp. VS I D KN, assembly GCA_019775415.1. Lineage (NCBI taxonomy): Eukaryota > Fungi > Ascomycota > Eurotiomycetes > Eurotiales > Aspergillaceae > Penicillium > Penicillium sp. VS I D KN. The sequence goes on from JACWFT010000181.1 coordinate 13,849, forward strand.
GCCAATCGATATTTAGCAAGCTGAGGATCTTTGGTGGGTAACAATACATGTCCATACCTTCTAGAGGATGATCATTTGTCGACGGAGGCCTTAAGGCTTTTCGGTACTCGATCTTTGTAGATGGAATCGGTATCTATTAATAATTAGACCATATTCAATATACTTGACCCTATGAGTGAGGATGCTGGCTCTTCTCACATTATTTGCCTGAAGATCTGTGTATGTAATGTCCGCTCTCTCCTCGATAGTTCTTAATATATGACGAAGCTGTGATGTCTTCGGACCAACACAGAATAGCGGTAGTTGATTTCTCGGGAAAAGCATTTTGTAACTATACCATTTCACAGAGGTCGAAGAAAGGTTGTAGTTATCGCTCACTAGCTTTATTACTAGCTCAATGTGGCTTTGCGCTAGAGATAAGGCATGGTCAACACATTGATTGACCCTAGCAGCGTAGAGGAGTTGACCGTCTGACTCCGCCCTTGACGCGTACTCGCGTAGAAGCAATTGTATCGACTTTCTACCCAGACGATTTTTTTTTAAATTCGTTGCAATGCTTCCTGTGATGATAGCCAAGTGGGTTAATAGGTCGTTCCCTAAGGGGGGTAGAGGCGGAGTAGGATTTTGACTATGAGCCATCGCGGAAATGCTTTGCATTGAAAGTCGTTTTCAGGATAGACGAGTAAGTTGTTGCAAAATTGCGGCAGCTTATGTAGTTTTCGTTCGGTGACTAATGACGCATGCGGATGATTTCAGGTATAAGATTACTCTGTATCGTGACGTAATGAATTGATGGCGGTGAAGTTCAAACCTATAAGCGATTTTGGATTTATGGCTACGTAGTCTAGGCGATAAATAAACCGAAAGGAAATAAAAGAACGAAGAGGGTTATAGACTGTCTGCAAAAAGGAATCCATCGATCTACTACGTCATGACCTGCGGAGAATTCTTAAATAAAAAAGAAAAAAGAAAAAGAAAGGATAAATCTGGTATTTATCTGGCACTTTCATCAAACTGGACCTTCTGTCTGTACGAGAGGTTTGGCAGGTTAGTATGTACAGTCGGGTTGTACGGTTGCAGAGCTGTTTGAGGTTCAAAGATTCCGAGTAAAGGCTAGGATTGCAACTCGGACGCGATGTATGGACGGAGAAGATGACAGGTGCTCAGATCCGCAAGATCCCACCGCCCCCTCTTTTCAGACCACGGCAATGACGTAATAGACTGTATGTAACTTGGGACAATTCGAGGAATGGGAAATTTATTGGCATCCAGCGCCGGTCGCCAGCTACATACATACTGTTAGACATACATCTCTTCACATCATTTTTTCCACTTTGCCACACAAGTCGGTTTATCACTCAATCTGGAGTTATTCAATTCCCCTAATCTTCTCTTAAATGGTAATGATGCGCTTCAATTTCGATTTAGTGTCTATCAAGCCCCAGATGAATAGAGGGATGCAGACCCTTTCGTTGAGCGAAGAAATTCTGATGCGAGCACCGCATCATTATGCCACGGATCCCAGCTCTCTATGGCCGAGCTCTCCGAGTCTCGTGACGAAGAAATCCTATGGAAGAAGTTGCTTCCTGTTCAGGTGGAGTGCTGTCGACAGATCTGGAATCACCAGGAAGCCTGCCATTATCGTTTGCAAGGTGCCATTCCATTATCTTTAGAGTACAGTCAATTACCAATATGCTCTTGTGGCGAAAACAAGGACATTGGTGGATTTCCTCGGTTTCAGAATTGGGAAATTCTCGCCAAGTATGCGACTCGTATTGCAGTCATGCCACTTTCAGCAATCCCCTACTTGGAACCCTTCATAAGCAAGGATCAGGCAGAACAGATGACCCAAAGCCACACCCATCTGCCTAAGACAGGGACCAGTAATAAGAAGTGTGATAATTGTGGACAAAGTGACAAAGAGCTCAAAAAATGTTCAAGATGCCGCAATGTAAGTTATTGCAACCGTGACTGTCAGAAGGAAGCTTGGAAAAGACATAAGAATGAATGTTGGAAACGATGAAGTCCAGATTGGCAGAATTGAACTAATAGAACTTCATCATACTGGGTATATAAAACATTCTCGGAAAGGTTATGGGAACAGTCACGACCGTAGTCGTTAAATCGCGCAGAAAGCTCATTGAAATTGCTGCTTCCGCAGCAACAAATAAGAGGAGGCATGTATATTCCGTCAACGCTGCATGATCGGCGTGCAGTTGGAGCATAGGGCTGACACGATTAGACCTTGCCAACTCCCATGGGACTCCCATATGGTCCCATCGCGAGCGTAATTTTGCCAAGTATTTCCTATTTTGGCTGCATAAAATTGCTGAGTGATCAGATAAAATACCATTTTTACAGGTGTATTGGTGTCTTCACTTTAAAAGTCTAATGACCTATTTTTTATAGGAAACTATATAAAAAAAAGCATATAAATATATGAAGTTTATATTTAAATGAAAGTAAACGGTGCTATATAAAGGTGGTCGTAGCTAGATAAAAAGGAAGGTTTAACTTGGTATTGTGATGAAGTCAGTAGCAATATATATATTTATGCAGTGGACATACTCCATAATTCCAATATACTTCTACCTATCTTTGAATTACACCCAAAAATGATAAATCTCACTTGGTTTTTATACTATTAGAAACTTAACTTATCTGAGAGTCGGAGCCCAGCACCGACATGACTGGACTCTGTAACGAGATATCAGTGGACATCTCATGCACGGACAGTAGAGAGGTTGGGGATTTACCGATTCCTCGAGCTGTGCGGGGGCGCCCATTGTGATGACTCGAAAAGTAGTTGGAAGTAATATTGTTGACGGGGTCGTGGTCCAAGCTTTATGGTTTCATGGACGAAGTAACTCAAGCAAGATAGCAAGATATTCCAAGGTGAACACGTAGTAGTTTCAATTTGTCCTGTTGGTTTTACTATTTTGTGCCGTCAACAAAGGTGGTGTGTTTCCGTGACAATGCAGGTCGATGAACCGAGAGTGCTGATGATACATAACTGGAGCCACCGCGGAATATGCAGGCGTGGAAATAAACAATGAAGTGTTTGGGATGCAAGTCAAGAGAGGGACCTGGGGATGAAAAGGAAGAGGGATAGGACGGAACGTTTCTTCATGAATACCAGCCTACTAACCTTGTCTACTAAGCCCAATTCGACAGCAATAAACTGAATGTATGACGCCGATCCCTAACATGGAAGAACCTGACCAAAGAAGAAACAACTAGTCTTGATTGGGATATCCGAGAAAATCTTTCGGGTGACGGCTTCGTATCACTTAACTGGGAGCATTTGGGATATCCGCAGTTTGCACAGACGAATTCATTTGACTACAAATGAAATTGATACCAAGGGGTAAATCGGCGGCAGGCGGTGTTATGCCCAAGGACATCATGGTCCTCAAGAGGAAGACATGGTCGTGACATGAGCCGAAGTGCGCCGCAAGGATGACGTTGTTCATGTCCGAGTCCCCGCCCGTGTTCATGGAGTGCTGCGTGCGGATCCATTGGATGAACCTGGACATCGCGTCCAGGGGCTCGGATGCCAACGCGCTATATATCAAGGGCGGGATCGCCTTCAAGTTGGGGCTCGTGTTTACCCTGACGGCCGTCCTGATGAACGCGCTGAAGTCGTCACCTCTTTCCGAAAATGCGGAGAGCTGCTCGATCTCCCCGTGCCTGCTCAAACCGAGGGCGTAGAATATAAGCGTGAACTTGCTCTCATTCAAGCCCTGGATCACGTTCTGGACTCTGCTCTCCACCTTCGAAATATCCAAGTGTTTGCAGCAGTTCGAAAAGCCGATCCTGAGCATCATCGAGTCGTACTCTGCCCTCGCAGATGTCGCTGTACAACCTGCTGCAGAGCATCCCACGAACCTGGGCTCGACCCTTTCCGCTTCAGGGTGCACCATTGGTGAAAAGGTGTCTTTCTAGCACGTTTCAAGGTTATTCTAATAAATTTAACAATAAGAAGATAGCCAAAACAAAGGTATTTATTATCTAGTAGCATTTGTGTATAGCATACATCGGGCAGCGATGCGTAAATAATAAGCAAAAATGCGAAAATGCGGGGTCAAGTCCGCGCTATAGTATGCTGTAGTACTCATCGCACACTATAATGCATGCAGAGTAGTCTGTGGCACTTCAGATTTCCCTTGTAGTTCCGTGTTCCAGGCCAGGCTGCAATGTTCTGTGTGTGGGGCTACCCAGCTCCCTGTACTCCCAAGGTTCTGATGGAAGTACTAATTTTGACATCGGTGATTGTTTGCTGGAAATCCAAAAGATATCTTGAAAAATCTCAGTAAACTCCCGTTTTGGGCACTCCCATGTTAGGCACATATTTTCGCTCGGCACCAAGATCTGGTGGACGGGCGCTCGTGATTTGACGGGTAATAAGCATGCCTCATCCAAAGTACCACTTGGTTCGTGCATGAGAACAATTTTACGGGCCATACATCAGGCTATTGGAGAATCGACTGGCCCCAAAAGAGTTTAAATGGCACGTGGTATCGTGTCGGTCAAGTCTAGTGCCCGTCTAAGACCGAGTTAATTTTACACCTGAGACCTGTTTCGGTGTCTTTTGTTTCATGAAAGTCCGCTTTGATTCGAGGAAGAAGCAGTGCTGTAATACGTAATGGGAGGAAGTAAACCAATATTCTTTCAAGTCGATGGCGTCCTAGCTGTAGTGGTATATTGCTCCACCGATGGATATTCGTTTCATTTCCATTCTTTCAATTGTGCCAGATCTTTCAAGTCTTGCAACGGACGCGTATAAAATTTGCGTGAAAAGGCTTGATTATTTGGCCGTCGGTGGTTAGCCCTGGATATATCGTACTCCCTTGCGCTCTATTTGAAATGTTTCCAAATAGGTTATTTGACAACGAATAGATTGAACAGTACTTCTTAGGGATTGGAATCGAAATTGCAATGGCTGTGCCTCTGAGCTCCGGGAGATTGATGTAGAGCTCCCAAGCCTTGGGAATGTTTAAGCCGAGCATGCTTGATTTAAATCTTGGATTGAGAAGTCATTAAAAACATCATGCCGCTCACTGAGCCGCGCAAATAGGACATTTCAAGTTCATGCAAACGCTCCTTGGTACTGGCAATTTGGGTATAGACCTGTTGGACAAGAACGACCACACCCCGCTATCATATGCCGCAAAAAACGGAAACGGGAAATGGTTACGACTACTTGGAACAAGAAAGTAAGACGAGAGTCGGACAATTCGTCCAATCAGGTACCAGTTCCTGCAGGGCAAGGTGCCAGCATGATGAAAAGGTACCTAAGCTTAGGCCTTTATCATGGGCTGCGTGTAACGGACATGATCAAGTGGTACTGATATTGCCTGGGGCTAGGCTATTCAAGGCGGACTCGACTGATTACTGTTAACCAACGCCAATGGCTCAGGCTGTGGACAAAGAATATACATAAATGAAGAAATATGCTTTGCAATTTCCTCATTGGCTTATTCTAGTACTAGTGCATACTACTGTAGCTTGAATGTTTGGTAGCTGCCCAAACATTCTCATTTGTGCCATTCTGGCCAGATCGCGTAATGGTACAGTAAAACCGAAGCACCCGGGATTCGTCATAATCTAGGTCATAAATCTTAGGCACAAATTGTTATCGTGTGGCTGGTGGAGTCATTTACGATAATTATGCTCTATTGTAAAGAGAGTATAACACAATCTGCTCTTGCAACCTCATTTTCATGGTCTTCTCTTGAATAAATTCCCACATCTTCGAAATTCACAGTCCAAGAGTCACAAGTCACTAGCCCCCGGAAATTGTCCGCTTATTAATATCAACTCAGTCCCCACAGGCAATTGATTCTGTTCCAGCATCGGTATTGCCTTCCCAGCAAAACCAGCAAGTAGTATTGCTCACAATTGACGGACCACGCGACGTGGCTGTTAGGAAATACAAGGCTTGGCAAGAAACGAACGGCATTGGCAAAAATTTGAAGGCTCAATTCCAGCTCGCTTGTGATGTCACGCTCGCCAATGGTCTGGATCTTGAACAGATCCATGGGGATCAGCATCCGGACTTCTTCATCGAGAAGGGAGTTGCGGTAGGTATTGCACGTCGCTTCGTAGGTGATATCATTAAATTGACGAGGGATGTACGGTAATAATGGGCAGCTTCAAATATTTACGGTCAGAATGCGTGACAATTTTATATTCTTCCGTGAGCTTGGCAACTTGTTCCGCGATCTAAAATTCTGCTGCAGGATGAATCAAGTTGGCGCTTAATGAGGTCCAAGATTAGCCGTAAGCATTGGGCTTGTCCAGGCAAGCCCCAGTGGGGTTCAACCCGTTACTCCTTCCGGTCAATTTCATATGAGAGAAAGTGGAGAACGATATACTAAAGTGATAGTTCCTTAGCTTACCGTAATGGACCCTGGAAGGCTAATGAGAAAGCATACTACCTCAGTTGACCTTGCTGAAGTACACATTTCAAGCTATAAGACTCAATGAACAGGCCCTCTGATGATGTAAAGCTCATCTGATAGGGGCCCTTTTGCAACTCCTTCTCTTATACTATCAATGAGACGATCGAATAAATCATGGTCTCTGCCTGTGACCAAAAAATTGGTTGATATATCACGATCACCCTCTCCAACCCAGATATCATAATCATCACTTGTGCGGCAACAGGACATTTCAAAAGATGCAAGAGAAAGCCGATCGCGAATTCCAGCCACCAGTGACTGCCATGAGCCTCCGGTTTGTTTATCAATCGCAATAGCGTCCAGAATAATTTCCTCAAGGGTATTGCGATGAATGTAGAAGAAATCTAAAAGATCCTCTGGGTAACAAACGATGTTCGAAAGCTGGAGATTCCTAATGCCTGGTACTGCCAATATTCGCTTTAGTGCAGCAAATCCTGCTTTTTTCAAGCCTGAGTCGAAACATAAATGTAAACATTCCAACCTTGTAAATCGCATGATAAAATTGCTCAAAGATTTGGCCCAAAGATCCGGGTCTTCGTCGTAGCTAGAATCCACGGCAAGGCTCAATTTTTTCAATGAGGCAATCCAAGGAAGACCTTTATCCCAACAGAATTCAGGTAGGTCTAACATGTCTGGATGCATGTGTACTCGCTCCTGCACGGTGCCAAACTCCAAAGTAGTAATCTGCGCCTCGCTGGCAGCTAAAGCTCCAATTACGACATGAATTGCTCGTCTGATGAAGGGCTTCGAATCGTCCCAGTCGGTGCTTGACGTAGGAAAGAATCCTGTCTCCCTCTTCACAATTCCGGCTCCCCAGGGTCTCTCCCATCCATTTAGGCCCACGGTATGGCAATTGCTTGCTTTTCTTAAGGTTCGAGCCAAACATGTCGCTTCCCAACCCATTTTCTGGAAATTCTCCTGACTGATCAAGTAGCCTTCGCAGCCCGTTTCCGCGACCGTACCCTGAGGAAAGGAGCACCAGATAGGTCGGGGAATGTAATCTGTACACATTGCAGTAAGACACAAATAATCTGGAACCAAATGGTCCGGGCTAATATAGATGGACTTGATCAAAGGGCCGAGATCTGGATGACATGAAATGTTTAACAACGTCATCAGGCCTTCAGGACTCAGAAGGTGGACACGTTGGTGAAAATGGCGCTTGATAAACAGCAGGTGAGAGCATGCACAAAGATATCGAGAGGCTAGACGATAATTAAAGAGGTCGTCAACTTCAAGATACTCTGCAATAAGTGCAGCAATCTCTGGGCTCAGGTTGTGTATATTTGCCATCATGGTGAGTGTGAGACAGATACCACGCAAGTCGAGTCTGCCGAGCCAATGGAAGAGCCGGTCTATAGAGGAGCTCTTGCTGGTCAGACTTGCCTTTTCATGTCTGGCGTTCGTGACTGATCAAACAGAGCAACATCTTCGGGGGGCAATCGCGGCAAAAGTGACGCCCAACCGTGAATCACGTTGCGGTCTGCTGACTAACATGACTGATTACGTGATCAATTGGTCCGACAGTCTTCTATTCCGCGACCCCCTTCTCTCGCCTTGTCAGATCTCCCTCCCAAGCTCAACATGGGGATAGAAACAGGACTATGCCATGTCAGATCAAACTTTATCGAAATTTATTGCCGAGAACCCCATTGGTACTGGCCTCTGCGGCTTTCGCACGACGTTCAGCTTGATCTGTAAAGGCGCGGAATTGCGCTCTGCAGGCCAGACCATTGATCGGCTCAAACGAGACGGTTCGAGCAGAATTCTATCTTATACCTTTATTGCCACTTACATGGGTACAGACGTCCAAGATCTCGCGTTCAGCCTCCTGACAACCCTCCAAATTCTCCCTGCTGCTCGTCTGCTGCCGTCAAGATTCCGGCGGAGTTATTCGAAGTAACCTGCTTCGAGTCATATCCGCCGTCGCATCAGATGATTTCGACCTCGAACGCATCAAACTACTTCTCAAAGTCTCCCTTCAAGATGGATCGACTGACCAACAGATATGGAATCTTGTGGACGCTGCCGCCGCGGAAACCACCGCCCCTCCTCGAGCGATTGCCTCCTCTCTCCAACAAACCCCTTGGCAACATAAGACGAGTAGCTTCGCGAACTCCTCAGAACACCGCCAAGATGTCGATAGGGTCCTCAAGTCAGAGCTTGAGCCTCTGTACGTCGGACTTCCTCATTTCCGAACAACTTTCTTTGGAGGCGTCAGTGGTCTTCAAACAGGGTCCGAAGCAGTATTCCGAAGATGCATGGAGGGCAGTGATCCGCTGTATGTTGAAGGGCGGAAAGGATGGCCAAGCGACGCAAACCAGGAAAAGGTTTTGAGTTGGTTTGCAGATCTGAGCGAGAAACTGACAACGATCTCGGCAGACTACAACTCTGTGACAGCGCATCTGCCGAGACCGCTAGCACAGCCCAACAAGCCAATTCATGGCTCCACGGCAGAGCGCAAGCTTGTTCGTGAGCAACGCTAATGCGAAGAAAGACACTCATTGTCATTGGTCGGAGATTCTTATGCCGAGGGAGCTGAAAAGCAATCCGGCAGCCGACACCGCTTCCAAAGCATGGCTTGACTGGGGTAGATATGCCAGGGAAGTCCTTGCGGCTCAAGATACCCGTCGCTTTGTTCTAGGCTTTACTTGTGGATTCAAAAAGTTGATGATGGGAGAGCGGTTGAGATTCAGTCTCCATTTTGGAGTGAGGGAATTACACACATGAGCTAGTACTTGCTAAACAAAAGAAAAGAAAGGAATAGAACTAAACAACTGGTCTTTTATTATCATCACTAAACCACATCCGTAGACAGGGTCGCGGGCAAGGAACGAATTATTCAAAGAGAAATTCGGAGATTCTTTGCAAACCTTGGAGATCTCCTTTAGCAGTATTTGCTAATTCCTTATCCACCCAGCCCCTGGTGTAGCCTCCACCAAAATCAATAAGATACGCATCAAATTCGTATCTATTAAAACGTTATCAGGTTTAGCATCTCCCCAGACAGCACCACACATATGGAGCCCCTCTATAGACTGGGTGATCTGGCTTAGCCATTTCTGCCCCATCGAGATATATTGGGGGTCTTTTCCCATACAGATCAAGGTTTTATCACCCTTGAACTCAATATATGAGAAGTAGACCAACAATCCGGCCTGAAGAAGGGATATGAACAATGCCAAGTAGCCGACTTGTGTTGATAGGCTTGAAAAATAAGGCTGATTGTATTTTTGTGTATGCTCTGAGTTCTCTGCATATGCTGTTCACATCCCCGGCGCCCGCTGATTTCAAGAAAGCAACTTGAATATGTTGCCCCTGGATGTATACTTTTCGGGGAACAGCTGGTAAGGTATTGCTCTCATCTGATATTGAAATTTCAACTTGATCAGGGTGATATATTGGAAATGTAGAATAATCCACTTGCTCTGGGAGAAGAGCGCCAAGAAACCTCTTATCTCCAGCCTTGTCTAGGAAGATAGGTGACAACTTGTCTTGATGAACATCTAGTGAGTAATGGAAAACTTCTGGAAATTGATAACCATGGAGAGTGTGTTTCTGATGTATATCCAAAGGTGGAATATCTTGAAAGATTGGGAGAAAACATTCCAATACCCATTCAGCTAACTCTATTCAGCTAACTCTTCAAGAGGATCCTCTGAGTCAAATTCTGCGTCTTCGTCTGATCCAGGCAGGTAATCAGGTTCTAGATATTCAAGATATCGGAGGTAATCTGCCAGAAGTGTCGGTGACGTCTCAAAGTTGGCGGCTTTCAATTCAATTTGGAAATGTTTGTTGGAGACAAAAAACATTAAGTCGGGAGTCCTTGTCATGTATACTGGACCGAAATGGCCCCAATGTGTAGCGTATTGGCCTCTGCCAGGACCGATACGTTGGAAGCGTTCAAATGGATCTGGGGCTACAGAAGGAACAGACGGCTGAACGAAGGAGAAGTGGTCAACCTGCCGAGAGGTAGACAAGGTAGCTGGGCAAATGGATGACGTAGCAGAAGACTAGTCGTCTGGCTCAGAGTCGAATAGACTCAGCTGAGAGGATCTAAACTGCCGACTTTGCGACATGATCAGTGACGGTCAATGGATTCAGAGTCGAAGGAATGGCTTTAGGGCAATGGCTTCAGGGAAATCAGGGTCAGGGAGGAAGAACCGATCTACCTTTTTGGTAAGAGAACTGTCGACGCGTTAGGCAAACAGAGGATGTAAACAGAGGATCATATTCCGTAGTGCCAGTCGACATTGAAACGGAGGGTCGTAATGCTGCCATCTCATTGGCTAGATAATGCATATTCAGTGGATTCGGCCCATCCAAAGCTCAGGGAAGCCCATAGATAACCCATCTCCCCGCCCATTTTACAATTTGTTCGCCCAAAACATTTCACCCCATAGCTCACGAGATATATTCAAAGCCTCTCTATCTCCAGAAGAGCTAAAATATCATAGCACAAGGGCACGAAATCAAAAGGCCAGCCTGCTGACTTTAAAGGAACAAAGTTAACAGAGCTGTGAGTTGACTAGTTCTGTCCTGCGGGATGAGAAGAATTCGACAAAGTTGGCTTTAGATCCCAAAAACTCAACACCGCCTTTTATAAGTCGCCTTTGTAGAAAGCTGACAAGTGAGAGCCCGCAGTCGGTGGATTTCTTTCCTTACTCGGAAGTGGGACTCATCTATGTATGTCTCACGACGATTCCACCCCAAGTTTTGACCACCGTGATACTCAACACTCCCACTCGATGGCAAGCACCATCAAGGGTGCCGGTGACCATTCATCACGGCTGTAAAGGGTCCCGTTAAAACCTTCAAAAACCTGTAAAGGGAAAAAGAGGGAAAGGGTATCCTGCGATTTGGCCTCTGCCCAAGATCAGTATGCCGAGAGCTCTTACTCAATGCCAAGCCCTCTTCGAAACCATTCAAATCGTTCTCGCGCAAGAGACTTAGTGAATCCATCGGCGATTTGCTCAAGAGTTGGAATATATCTCAGCTCCACTGTTTCAAGGTTTCGTATCTCCCCCTGCCACTTGCATTGGATTTCCATATGCTTCGTGCAAGAATGGTATTGTGGGTAGACCTCAACAGGAGTCGCGATTCTCCAGGTCCGGTTCGATTCCAGAACCGCCAAGACCCAGTTCAGGTTCTGGGTTTTTAGAACCGCGATTCTACACTTGGGCTCTTGGAACCGACCCTGCAGGTTCTTCAAACACTGCTAACCAGGGAATCCCCGTGACCGGCATATCTTATGCAGCCTTGGCCCGTATTTTCAGTATTCGTGTTACATCTCTACACAGAAAGAAGAAATAGAAGTGAAGCACAATAGGTAGATTTCAACGCAATATAATGGCAATTAACCAAATTTCTCTTTTTTCTATAGCTTTTGATATTCATATAAATCTTCATCTCTTCGTATTCGCTTCGGAACCCGACCCGATGTACGCCTGTGGGTACAGCTATTCTCTGGTCGGTAGGTTGACAACTTCTCGTTCGTTCAGCCGTCTGTTCCTTCTTCTGTCGCCCTAGATCCTCTATGATCGCTTCCAACGTGTCGGTCCTGGCAGAGGGCAGTACTTCCTTTACGATGCGATGCTTCATAATGATTGGGTTGACTGATGACTGCAGACTGACTGCGGATCTCGGAGGAAGATGAACTGGCACTCGTAGCATGGCCGGGCGAAGATCTGGAAGGAATTTGAGCAAGTCGCGCACTCTGTTCATGGCACCGCAAAGGTTATGTGTAAGAGCTGCTCTGCAATTCTTGAGTACCCTTACGCTACTGGGAAGGAGGGGGCTGGCCAAGGTGAGAGCTCGAGGAAGGATAGTCGCCATGGTACCACAACGATGATTCGCCATGTCAACACTTCTCCCTGTCAAAGGGTTACAGGTGGACGCCGGCAGAGGGATGGAATAACAAGGTTTCTTCAAACGGTATGTAAAGACATGTCATCCTTAAAGAGATAACACTACTAACTAGTATTTGAACTAGGGCGATACGACCGAAGAACATTTCTTAAAATCTGTTGTAGTTCAGAGGTATGAATTGTCTTATAATTCAGAGGAAAACATGAGGCTATATATACAATAGGGTTGGTTAGGGTGGTGAAGAAATATGGACTCATACACTCGTGTATATTAAGGGGGTCGATCCGCATCGATCCGCAATACACAATACATATCCCTAACTCTACGAAACTCAAGCACGCTTTCGTGATAGTAAAACGCATCATCTAACCAGTGATCAATCACCCCTAATATTGACTTTGAATTCTTAGTTGGCCAAAACTTTATTTACAGACGGGATTTTATCCCCCGAGAAGACGCTATTCCGAACTTTCTCTGGACATAGTCTTGATTCTGCCTATCTTAATGAGGCTCATATGTTATAATTTTCATTTTCTTATTGTACAGAGATATCGGACTTTAGACGCTACATATACTTTCTTTTGTCACCCTTTATTTACTTCTTTCTTTAGTGGTGCTGAACTAGACAAGGCATGACAAAAAAGGTCAGTATCATTCAAGCACAAAAGCCGCTAGAAGCCTACTCGCTTACATATTTGCCTGGCTAGGTCAGAACATTCTATCAGTATCATTCACCTATTTCCGTTGATATTCGAGCTGTGTACAGTATTTCAAGGCAAATCATCGCTCATATAACTTACACAGTAGCTAGCTACCTTGTTGCTACAACTAAGGTACTCCTAGACCAATAGTCTACAGTCGTTCTCGAAACCGCCTTAACCAATATACAATGAGAAACTCTTTCCTGGCCCCACTGCCACGGCGTTAGCGCGGATCATTTATTGAGCTAGCCGTGTTAAATCGAGGGCGAAATGAAATGCGCTATGTACTATATGTACCCTGACGAGGAATTACACCATACGTGTAAAACGTTGGCGGAATTCCATTGAATTGAATAGTGGATCTGCAAATTATGTGGGGAGGTCTGCCTCGTGCCGGGTAACTTGATGATCTTCTTCGCGACTTCAATTCTCCTTCTCATGCTATGCGGCGTGTGCTGGTCATCCATCACCTATGAGGCTGCCACTTTGGCCTAGAGAACCTTAACAAGTGATACTAGCGGCCAGTAACCATTCTAACCACTTGGGGGTCGCAGGCGAATGATACCCTCAACCGCTGCTGATAGTGTAAGCCTTATCTAATAATCACTCACCTTTAGTCTGTCGTTATAGTGGGCCCAAGGAAATGACCCGGTTCTCTCGTTAACCATAACAGTTATAGCGCTCAATAAAGTATGCCGCTTAACACGTGGGGTAAGCTAACTAACTAGTTAGTTAGTTATTAGTTATCTAGCCACTTGATTCCATCCCTTCCTACTTCTTTTGCCTCTCTCATCGCATCCCGAGCCCTACATCTCATGAGTACCATGTCATTACAAACACAATTGCCGGTATTGCCCTTTCCCTTGTTCAAACTGCGTAAGACAGAGCTTACACATTATAGACCCTCACTTTTGGCGACAATCGTATCACTGTGAAAAGTTGGGAGCTGCTGCATCAACTTCGTCCGACCGTATATCGCTTGGAACTCGAGGAGCCCCCTCATGGGCTTCCAGGTATAGTCATCGTTAAACAAAGGAAATTCGAACGGGAAAGTGAATTTCGGGAAGAGATCAATGCCTGCGAAAGGCTGCAAAAACCACGGACTTTTGGAGGTAACATGGCTCGGCTCCTGAAATCATTGTAAGAAACAGAATCGACTGGGTGTGATCTCCACGAAGGTACTGGAGCAAACTACATCGCGGAAGGAATATTCCTTGGAATTACAAGCCATCAGCCCTTCAGCAATACAAATTCACCACGCCTTGATTTGGCACATGTATACCAGTACTGCTTCAACAATTGAACGAGATGTACTACCACCCCAATAATTGGCAGTCGGCCACTCCTTCCACATCTTCGTCACAGGTTGAATTGAATGATTGGTAGATTCGAGCACGATTGTAAACCAGGGGCTCATCTGGCTAGATTCGAGGGAGGGAGAGAGAATCTGCACTGACACTATTATCTCATTATCAGCTACAACGTCAAAGTATGAATGACACGGAAGATAGAAGACAATACTACCGAAAATAAGCATGATGCATAACCGTGAGCGTTGCAACAGATGTCAGTCTGCGGTTAACGGGCAGAGTGAAAAAGTGAGATGTGGACTGACATGAAATGAGCGATGCGTGTTTCTCACTCAGATAATTCACGCATCAAGAACCTGTCTATTGACCGAGAAAATGGGGTATAAGCGAGGAGGGAGTGGTGCCGGTCTTGAGGAAAGGAAGTAGCGCCTGCGAGCTCGGACACACGTTCCTACCACCTATTCCTTCCCTGCACCCACCCCCTTCACTTTGTCATCCCAGGACCTCTCTCTGTACCCAATTTCCACAAGATACTGGTGTATGTTATATCAGCGCATTTAAGGTACATGACTAGTCCAGCTTGATGACTAGTGTCAGTCAGCCTGAGGGAACTGGAATACTGGGTCCGGTCGCCTGCTTTCCAACCGATTTCAAAACGTTCTTTCTGCGAGCAATCGGCTTCCCAGGTGGGAGCATGGCTTGCTTCTATCTGCAACATATCCATGCGACACAGGAACGCAAGTCCGGTTGTCATGGGCCCATGGCACGATGGCGTCTCGCCCAGCTCATCGCCACAGAGTCTCTTTATACTCTTGGAAAATCCCTTCCAGCCTTGGTTTAGATAGTATGTGTGGTATCTTACTGTAAAGTCATACTTCTCCTTACAATTGCTGAAAGCTGACCACCGAATCTCTCACTCTGTTCAGATGGATGCATCCTCCACGTTGCTCTATTCAGAGTATGTCGTCATCGATTGCTACGCTCGCACCATCTTTGAGAAAGTTGGAATCTCAAAACAAGTACGGTTAGACGGAAAATGGATATTCTTGGCAGATAAAAACGGTCGTGTCTTTGGAAACTTTCTCAGACAGGTCTCGCCGGTAACAGAATGGTTTTCTTACTTCGCCGATCTGCTCAGCATCAAAGCAAGGCGAGCAGCACCTTGAGCTGTGCTATAGTGTTTGAATAACCTCACTAACGTTTTTATCATCGAGGTTCCCTACGAGTTTCCTTCGTCCATCCTACGTCGACGGCATATCGCACTCCGTGCAAATGTATCTTCGCATCACGTCACCAATTACTATCCACCCAGATGAAGGTCTTTTTTGAGGCCGATTGTAATCGATTTCGCCGGGGCGCAAACACTAGATACCACAAGGCCTTCTCTGGGTAGCTACAGAAGGCGTCTCAGGCCTCAGTATCTCTGACAAGGGCGGGAAAATCAAACCAAAACTGACGTGGGTAAGAGAAACATGAAAAAGATAAAAAAAAAAGTCTGATAGACCGCAGATGAGTACCGACCCAGCTCGCCGTGGAATTTCGGCTACCAGATCTACAAAAGACAACACGAAAATAAGCAATGAACATCAGCCGAGCTTGCTCACATCGCTTATTAAAAAAGTGAGCCTGTGCTCAATGAATTACGGGAAATAGCTCTTTCAATCATCATGCAGCCGTGTCCTGGAATTCCGTTGTAATGGCTTTTTGGTCTCTGCAGTATCCACAGCCACTGAGCCTCTAGCCTAGCGGGAAGCGGCCTTCCGGGCCCATCAAATTCATCCTCACACGAAGTGTCTCTAGCAATGATCGACGGCCATTGAGATTGGCAATAAGGCGATGGAATCCGAGCACAAGGGGGAGGGAAGCGTTGCTCATTCTTGGGGGAAGGGAGGGAGGATGTCCAGGCTGCTTCGGCAGAGCATGTCTGGTCAGGGTACATCGCGCAACCAAGAGCGCGGTAGGGGATAGTCATAGTTGGCAAAGTCGCCTCTAGGTTCAGTGGCTCGGAGAAAGAACAACTTTGTAGGTCGACCTGCCAACTTCCTGGACTCCTTCTTGCTCAGCAGCAACGGCAGATGCGAACAGACAGTTCGCAGCTTCGCGCGCAATATGCTTAAATCTCGGTAAGAGGTCCAGTTCCAGCGTTTTCAGGCTCTCAAAAGCCGAAACATGAGTTTAAACGGTTGTGTTTCCCTCCTCCAAGACCACCTGGCAATCTTGGAAGGCAGAAGACAAGTTGTGAATGGCCGTCGGATCATTTCAGAACCACTTTTCGCCCAGATGACTTGCGAAGCTCTGGTAGCCAGCATTGTCAGGACTGCAGCCAAATAAGTATCACTTCATATGGCAGATTACCCTTTCGGAATTAAGATACTGTATTGCTTGATTATTTATGAGGGCATAGCTAATTATAGTGCCGTAGTTCAATACACTCATCAATTCTGTTGCTGAAAAGCTTTGATTCAAAATATGTAGCAATGCAAAGCAGGAGAAGGTAAGCAGGTGAGGGAAGTTAACTGAGTTGAGAAATGTATCGTGGGAAAGTCAATTTCATCTATTTTCAATTGCATTGGTTAACAGCTCCATAATTGGCGAATTCGGAATTAGTAAACATGAAAATGAGCGACATATACGAGAGAACGTTGCGCGAGATACGCAGTCAGTATAAAACTTCAAAGATATGAACCTTTTCGCTGAAGAGTCATCATAGTCCTCCCATCCAAATCCGAACCAAAGAAACGGGACCAAAGCAAAGAAATACTACTGGCTCCTGGAAACCGAACAGTTCACTAATAATAAGCTACGAACCCAGTGAGGGTTTCGCTCGTGTACTCATGTGTACTAGAAAGACTGTGATGGTAAAAGTATCCAATTATTACATGCATGAGATATTTTTCAGGTTATGAAATTGGCTTCGGCTCGGCGTAAGTGATGAGGAGGAAGAACAGAAGTGGGCAGGCCTCAATCATGGTGTGCGAGAACTTTGCATTGCTAATCGGTCGTCTCTTTCGAACAAACCTACTGCCTGACGCCTTCCGGTCTTCAAGAACACCCATAAAGGATAGAGTATGAATAACGACAACTTCTGTATGTACTTACCCTTGTATGACCATAATCAATTATACTACTGCCATACAAGAGGAAGAAACGAGGTAAATGGTACTTTTTTGGAACGCAATAGATGAAGTATGAACATGCAGTCAAGGGAATGGGTGTCGATGAACGATTCAATACCATTTCTTCCCTTACTTCCCCCCCCCGTCCCCTTGTAAGTCATAGACGGGCCCTGTATAATTCATCGAACTCGAACCAAGCAATATATTAATACTGAATTTTTTCGGCGGGCTCAGATTTTTAACTGAAACTGCTTGTCTCAAACTCGACCAAAGCCCCTGGGACATGCTGGGAAAAGTGGGCAGGGCTCGTGATCGGAGGTTAGCTAATGGATGCGATTGCTGCTCGTATCGAGAACCAGGGCAATGGGAACGGCAACTGGTCACCACGTGACACATTTGGGCACATAAGGGCAGCTACAAGAGGACCTGGGCACATCTGGACGGCGTTGGACGGGCAATATCTCCTGTATATAAGTTTTGCAGACCCTCGACATGCCCGAGTAACCCATAACTGGAACATGCGGCCGCTGGCGACTCGGGAAGAAGTCCAAAGAGACTTAGCTAGTATAGCCGGAGCGTTGACAACTGGTCACCTACAGTGACTGGGGCTTCGCCCTGATCCGAGTATTATAACAATCTCTCTCCCTCTCTGCTCGTATCGAGAACGCTCTGCGTCATGTTAGCTTGATGTAGGTCATCAGCTATTCACATACACATATCGACGACCCTCCGAACTAAAAGCACATGATAAAGATCAATCTGCTATGGATATTGAAGCACGTACCTTATTTCCACAATAACCCGCGGAGAACCAATGGTCCCGCGATAACCATATTCAAGATTTATCTTCTGGATATATGGCTACCGACCAGACGCCAATGTTTCAAATGCATAAGTGAAGAATTCGCCAATCTGTTATGACGAACACATGCGAATTCATCTGTCTCGCACAATGCAATCGGCATCCCTAGCCACCCCTCGATATGTAACATAGCTCAATGGCCTTCCCAATCTCTAACACCAGACACTGTTCCACCCTCACATTCCTACCAGCTGATTCCAGCATCATGTGATATTGCCTTGTTCTCGCCTGCAAGTCAGGCCATGAAAAATATAGTAGCGTAGGGATCATGCCGATATCTGGGACCAGGCTCAATTGGTCGGGGTAGTATGTTGTGATTTGGGGTTTCAGCAATTTAGATACTCTCAAGTAACGCAACGGCGGTGCCATGCGCTTCATCGTCCCGACTTTCATACACGAGGAAGAACTTACCTTGTTGTTTCTTCGCACAACTCATACCCATGTAATGACTGAGGTAGTAGGCCAACATTTCCAAGCGCGCCGGACGAACCGAGGTCTGAACGCTGCTCCCAATATGCGAGTATTCTTGACCGTCATGTACAACATGCGATTCTGAAGGTTGTGTTTTTCGTCGACGGAATCGTGAAATGGACGATCTCAGAGCCACTCGAGACCGAAAGGGAGGAAAGGATCGGTGGGAGGTCGGAGGGTAAGTCTACTCGTCGGAGAAAGCATGACCGTCTCTTGGGTAATATTCTTGTCAGTGTTGGACGCAGATGTCTCCCATGAGACCAAGGAAAAACTGTCGTTCTCTTCAATGATGTCTCACTACAGAGGCCGAGAACTTGTGCAGTGTCAAGCCAAGAGTCTCGGATCCAACAAGCAGAACGATTATTTCGGAGATATTTCGATAGATTATGTTTTCGAGAAAGAGTAAATGATGGGTTTGTAGATAGTGGCACCGGAAGAGGTGAACTGACCCTTCATGCATTGTCTCTTCCTCGTCCGTAGCAATCCATAGCTGATCATGGTCTACCTCAGTACTCGTCCACTTTGCCCTAGCAGGCCGAGTCCCAGAGTGGACACTGAGGTCCACGAGATTCCCCATCGGTGTCCTCGAATGCATCTGCATTATTACAGGTCGCTGCATCAGAATTACCTGCATAGAGACGATTTCATAGTCTTCGCAGTGTGCATTCCGAGCCTTGGAGGGCTTCTTGCGCTCCTTGGCATAGACACAACTCCACTCCACCTCGTCTCTCTGCAATTAATTGATTCACATGCGCCTGGCGAATCTCCGACAAAGACTGATATTGCTGAGTTGCAGAGATTTTGTTTGCCCGGCTCTGGACCTTCTTGCAAAAACCCTCCTGCGTCATGAGTACCAGTGTTCGCTCCGCTTTTGTCCATGAAGTCTTTTCACCGGGAATTGGGTCCGCTTGGAAAAGCACATAACCCTCATACCTGACTTGAGGTGGCTCAGAGAAAGAGAAAACCTCTATATTCAGCGTGAGCTGGAGTTTCTCGGGGGATATGTAAATGGGCGTTACTGACCTTGAGCTGCAGGGTAATGTGTCTGTTGCGCAGGTGTCACACATTGATCGTCTGGTGCATTGCCATCGACTCCTTTTGGCAGCTTGGGATTCATGATTCTGGAAGAAGGGCGATAACCGCGCAGGTGCGTAACACTATATTGGTTTGCAAGAACATTTAATACTTGGTAGTTAGACACAAACTACAGAGGATCACCGAGGACCTTTATGCTTTCGCGCACGAGACAAGCCGGCTAGCCACAACCCGGGTGATCACCCACAAGGGTAAATTGACCGATATAGCATCCGCCTGCCATTAGGGTTGGTCCACACTTCTGCGCTCGACTCCATAGGACAAACCCGGGTTAAGCTACGAGGCTACTACTTGGGCCAGAAGTGAGCACGTAAAATCAAAGTGCCTGTCCCAGGATACTGTACATGGATTGTCAGGGATATACATGAATTATACAGGACGAATGGAGATATGATCTGCTGGACCCACGTGGTGTATATGGGTTCCCCTGAACGCGAGGAAGCCATCTTCCTTTTGCTTCCTCGCGCTCAGGGGAACCAAGATGCGCCATGTGGGTCCGTGTCCTCTGTTTAGTGTGTCCGCCTCGTGTATACCCCTGACAGCGATCCTGCGAATGACTGAACTGAATCAGGCGGGCGACGAGGTCCCACCTCCACGTGGTGCCCGCTGGGAACTCTCAGAGAAACAGTTTGGCTGTCTTTGAGTGCCAGGAGGAGCTCAGCAACGCGATCTTTCCCCTTTTCACAACGCGCTGAAGCGCCGGAAGCCGAGTCTCCGCACCTCACGAAACACCCAGCATCACAGAACAGTACCGCAGAGGAAGTCGTGCCCCCTCACACGTCCGCCCCCACGACGGAGAACGGAACTTGTCACCCCGTTCGTTCTGCCCGACATGGTTTACGGCTTGGATACTGACGACGACACGCTGGGCTCGGGACAGAGCCGGTTATATGGTTCATGAGCTCAACATACACAATCACAACGAAGCCGACAACAGTAAAGCCCCACAACCACCACC
>JACWFT010000186.1:0-14379 GCA_019775415.1 Penicillium sp. VS I D KN
GTTCCAGTCGGTGTTGAGCTCTGCAGCGATGATAACGACGTGGGAGTTGGTTGTGGTGTCTTGACTGACGAGGCTCTAACTGCAAGTGCGAATCAACATGTGCTCATTTAGTTCCAGGACATGTACAAGTAGGGAACAAACGTACGAGGAAGTAGAAAGTTTTCAACAATATACTCAGCAAATTTTTCTAGGCCTCCGTTGAGCAGTTTTATTTGTTCGGGTTCCCATAAAGAAAACCCCTCCAGATATGATAAGGGGTGAGTAATGTCGGACTCAGCGGCATGTCCTTCCTCCAAACACAAAGCCTCGTAGAGGTATGAAATAAAGAAAGTCATAAAGGTATCTGGAGAAGCAACGTGCTCGAGAATAGCACGAAACTCCTATACAAATGATACCACTCTACCTCTTCTCCCTTAGCAACCAGGGCCTTTCTTTATGCACGACACTTAAGCGCCACCACACGTTGAGCTTGCGATATGGCCCAAAACTTCTCCCTTCAAAGCTACTTCTTATCCGCGATATGATAGAGAGCCAGTCACTAACCACCACTCAAATGGCCGAAGAAGCTGAACGCAACAAAGTCACGATCATAGATATCCGCAATAATTTGCGGCAGTTCGGTAGCGTCCACGCATTAACAACTCGCATAGGCCAGAAACCAGCTGTAACACCGCTTATATCAGTTCCTGGGGGAATTGATGCTTCAACGATGTATACTGCCAGCTCTTTGTCTTCTGACTCCCCTTTTCTGCTCCGAGTACCGGCGCTCAATCCCGTAGTCCTGCAGACGGTCTTCCCCCGGGAATTTAGGTGATCCACCCAGACTGGCTAGAACGGCTTTATTGTTGGCCGTCATATCGTCCAGTACACCTATTTCATCCCCAGAAAACCATTTAGGGATAATCCACACCCGAAATGGTATTAAAGCGATGATCAACACAGGAAAACCTGGAAAATAGAATTCTGTCAGTCGCGTGTTTGAAGCTGGCCAGGAAGAAAGAGGATACCAATAGCAGCAATTGTCTCGGAGATGGCGACGCAGGCTGCTACACCAATGAGCTGACATGCAATCCATAGTAAAACCTTGCGGTTCTGCACTTTCAGAAGAGGTTCGTCACGTTGCACAAACCTGTCCTCCCGCATTAGGTAAATTGATTTTTGCATGATGCCACTAGATCCAACGGAGCCCCATCCCACAATGAGAAACACCCCTGCGAACACCGCACTAGGCATAGTGTGGAGAACGACTAGGAGGGGCCCCGTCATAGTGCCAATAATAGCCAGCCCCATAACGAAATGCGACACGCGTTGTTCTACCACCGCAGTTGCCTTGACTATGGAGCGACGGATCTCAGCCCCTTCTCCTTCCTCAGTTGCCACAATGCGGAGATCCGTTTCATAGACTGTCAATGAATCTGTGTGTACGGGTGCCTGGAACATATAATTAGCACTTTCAGAAAACGATTGAAAACTTGAGTTGGATTTTATACCTGCGGAACCAACCCGTTAGGGAAAGGAATACCAATGATACCCGAAATAAAGGTGGTGCATCCGAGAAGGAAAAAGTCCCAATGGAACCCAGCAGGCTTTTTCAACGGGAACTGCCGCGCCTGTGCCGACAGGCTGCTGACATTCTAGCTAGAAGTAAGCACCGTAGCTAGAAGTGAGACTCCACAACTTGAGTAGGGTCTCTTACATGATCATAATAGAAGAGCAGCATGACGAGAAATCCAAAAGGCAGCGCCACGAAAATCCATTTAGCCTCCAGTTCCCAAAAGTGAATCAGCCAGCCTCGCGGTTGCGTCGGGTAAAAGGCTTTGCTGATAGGGACACGGGATATATCTGCTGCTTTGAGAGGACCAGGGATGTGCGAGAATCCCACCCAAAAAACCGTCCCGATCTATTTAGAACAGAAGGAAAAGCGTTAGAATCCCAAATGGTAGATGGGCGTTTATAGACTCCACATACCACGTATGCATAATCCGCAAGTAACCCCCGGAAAGCAGGGCTCCAGACGGTACTCGACCCAATAGTCTCTAGGCTATAGATCGTCAGGAAATAGAGTATTGCGATCACGCAACTCATAAAGCCAGCGGTATGCCCTTTGATATTGAACTCGCTGATTAGTTCCTCCACACCCTTGCCTTGCCTTCGGATTAGTTATTGTTCTTTTTAACAATGAGAAGGTAGTCTTTAGCAAGACTGACTGATATAAATTGTTCCGACATAAAAGCCAAATGTTTCGCTCGAGAAATCTGTGGCGTAGCGCATGTAGTCGCACAAGTTGCACAAAGCAACAATCCAGTGGAATATGGCGCCCCAGATACCCACCCAACACATGAATTGGGGGTAGATAGAGGGTTCATAGATATTTATAATGTCATATATGGTGTAGTTGAACAAAGAGATCAACCCCGTAATACCGACAATGGTAAGAGGCTGCACTGCAAGGATACTAAATACCATCGCCGCCAGTGCGGAGGAGAAGAGCGCTTCGTTGATGCCATAAAATTGTCCAGTTCTCCGGTGCATATCCAGTGTATACGCTATGGCCGGGAGCATACTTGAGAACATGTATTAGCCTTGAGTCCGGTCGCGAGCGATGGTAACCCACTTCACAAAGTACATGCGAACGATACTGGCGACCGTTCTATACGTCCACGCATCGCGAATATCACTCCAGTAATAGGGGAGACGCCTCCGGACATCGTGATACATCCCCCTTCCGACTCGAAGGATACGCACACTTTTCCACCCCGTGAGGTTGTCGTAAGTATAGGACGCCTCTAACTTACCTCCCGGCAGAGCTGGAAAGGGCGCCCTAGGATGCTCGGATGTCGACATTTAGACAGCTGCTCCGGCATGCTCTGAAAAAGAGGATGGGAGAAGAGGAGAGTGGCAACAAGTAGAGGGACGGCTTTATATTAATCAGATTCCACGAGTGGAGTGTGTGGCTAGTCTGATGGCCCGAACCAAACATGCCTTGGTTAAATCCATCCGAGTCTCGGTTTTTACAGCTTGCGCTATTGTTCTCGGTGTGTGGGGACTCCACTAGCATACTACCCAAGCCTCTTTGCTTGGAGGGCAGTTCTCCTATCTGAATGGGCCAGCACCGCTCTATATATCGTTTAATTTAGCTCGCCGACCGGTTCTTCATATTCTTTTATTCGCCTTACCGACTTTTCGACCGCAAATGCATGTCCGTTTTTTACAAAAAGGGCCGGAATGAAGGCCCAAACCACGTCATCTTGAGGTCGTGCCAAGCCTGGATTCTTTTGGTATCGGCTGAGTCATATCATTCTGCCCAGGCAGAATTTTGTGGGCACGGGGCGACTGCACTGATCCCGTTAGGTAACCACCAACGATGCATCCGATCGTACACCACCCAGTCGTGACAAAATTATCGGTTTTGTTCGAAAATGCAGATTTCAGTGACCAGCTAGCTTCCACACTGTCTTCTTTCGGCCCGCACGATGATGTCTCCCTGCGTATTGATGCAGTAGTTTGTGCTTCGAACAGTCTTGAACCGAAAAAGAATGTCAAGTCGCTGCCTCTGGTATGTAATGATTCACAAACACATTAGATGAAGCCTTGCCTGCCCGAATAACACTTTTCTTCCTAGGGATGGTTGAGCGTGGGGAATAACCGAATTCCGACGACAACGCCGAGCCAAGTTACCTCTCTGAAGTCCCCAGTATCGGTAAGTTTAGCGTGTTATGATGGATTAAATTTAAACCAGGCACTGAAACGGAGGTACTTGGAATAGTCAAAGTTTGATTTGCAATCCGGCCATGGCTTAACAGTGACCCCCCAGTCCACATCCAAGGACGGCTTTGACAATCCCAGACATAAGACCGTCAGTGGGCTACGACCGTCAAAACTATCCGCCATAGCAGTGGCGGCAGAGAATTCAGAGTCAGATAGCGACGCAGATACCGGGAGTCATCTGCGACCGTCTAACATAACAATCGAACCGTCAGCTCGGCAATTTCACAGCGATACTCGCTTTCCTCAGCGCAAGAAGCCCACGAAGGACGCAGCTATTCCAATCCTGCAGCCCTCTTCAATAAGTAAATTCATCGCGGGGATCTGGCGGCAGGTGCATTCTCCTGTCACTTTGAGTATCTCGTTTCCGGTGCGTTTTCCCTTCAGTTCACGCTTGTCAGTTCTACCATCGCTGACTAAAGTGCAGGACCGTAGACCAGAATTCAGTCTAGGAACTGGTGTCAGTCAAGATGTACGTGTGAAGTCTTCCCACTAGGGCGGTGGACTTTGTGATATCCTAATAGCGATGCTTATAGGTTTTTCGGGCTATCAATGGTTTGTGCAAGAAATACTATGACCAAAGCCGGTCATCGCGGGCTCTGGAAATAGTAGTGCAAGCATACTGGGTGGAATGCTATGAAGCACGTATTGCATCAATTCGGCTAGAGAACCCAAGCTATACGAACGCTGAAGCTCGAATGGCAGCTCTAAAAGAAGCCTGCACCACATTAACATGGCATGAAAAGGAGCTTAGAAACAGGATGTAAGTCCTTCTTTCGTCCCATGGTTCAACCGCCTCCTTAAGTCTGCACGACAGGACTCATTGTTAATATTTTCAAGGGCGATCTGGCGTGGCTACAAAGAAATCAAAGATTCTGGGGGTTGGGCTAGCTTAATATTTGCTGGGTCCGGTATTTATCGCGTGTGCAAATACAGGATAGGGTTTGATGACGGACTCATGTCTCAGTTGCGCCACATCGCTTCTAGTCTTGAAGTCGCTGCAGATACTCTTCACCCTGGTTGGCGAGATCTTCTCCGAGTTGTCAGCCAAAATGGGCCTTGTCGATACTCTGGCCACCCTCACGAATGGGTCACGGTAGATACTGGGCCGGCATTGCCGCTTAAAAGTACTTATTCTCATCTGAATTTGCCAAACGCTTTCAATTATCAGTTTGTGAATGACTGCGTAATCGATCTCAATGTGTTCGGCGGAGATGACCCTCGATGCAGCCTGGAAATCGATCCTGATATTTGTCAACTGTGCAAGGAACAACAAACCGATGATATGATCTCCAATCACTGCTCTTGTTTCTCGACTTTGTTCGGTGGTCTTCGTTATTCAATTCCTGTCCAGTTGTATAACACAGCTAGTGGGAAAAATAATGGGGTGATCGCCCGCTGTGTACGTTGCATGCAAATACCCATTCCGGTCTCTGCCAATTTCCCTTGATACAGTGATCACTAACATTCGGAAGGACTTCGACCGAGGCACGGCTATTGCAGAGTTTGTCGGTCTTGTCACTCAAGGAATTGAAGGTTTGGACGTGATGATGGGCGGAAGCCCAGAACGACCATATCAGATCTTCCAAGGCCAAATGGGCAATTTTACTCGTTTCATCAACCACTCTTGTCGCCCCAATAGCCAGTTTCAGAAGTTCTACTGGCGTGGGATAGAACGCATACTCGTGGTCTCTCGTGGAGTGACTGCCGGAAGTGAAATTACGGTAGATTATTCGGATTCCTACTGGGGGACACTGAAGAAGAACTGTCTATGTGGGGAGACTGGCTGCCGTTTTGCCAATCAGGCAGAGACATAAGCGACAGGCTAAATCATGTCATTGCTGAATACATTATGCTGCATAGGCGTATCACTCTATCTGGTTAAAATGCGGTCTAGATTGTGCCCGTCCTTAGTTGGAAATCATATGGTTTAGGTCTAATTTTACTGAAAAGAAGTCACGGTTCAGTGGTGTTCTCCCTCGCTTTGCGCATTCGGATATGAGGCACTGTAGTCTGAAGCGAGTAACTAGTTCATATGTGGTTCCAGCTTATATAAAGTGCCTGTCTATAGACACTGGGTGTGAGGTGAAAGGTGGATTGGCCGCACGGATATTGAGCATGGGGTCGCATCTCAAGTCAGGAAATAGCGTGAGCAAGTGCTGAGGACGGGAAATGCATATAAATTAAAGCCTTTGGTCTAAAGTATTTCAATATTGAGACTTGGGACCAGAACGAGATCATCCTCTTTGTACTTTGCCACCTACCGGTTATTGACTGTCTTTCGCCTCTATACCAATATGGATACAGATCGGTGGATCCTGGTCTTATACTTTTCCCTTGTCCCATTTCAGACAACCGGAGCAGCTTAAGAACACCAGTTTGCGACTAATTTCGAGTACAAGAGACCGGGCCGGCTGTAGGAAGCCTGTGCTGCATAGCACTACCCAAGCATCCAGGAGCTGGAGTGTATTGCGAGTTGTGTTCCCATACTCCGGGCGCGTCTGGCTGAGAGATTGGATCGCCATGATCTAAGCTCTGTGTCATCTTTACACAAAAAGGCTGTCCTCGAAAACATCCATGTCATTCCTAAGGGTACCGGCTTTCGATCGACCACGGCAACGAATGGATTTGCAGTGGATAACAGAAGTCGTAGAAATTCTCTATAAGAATTTGCAGACTCTTATTGGATGTCAGGCGAGTATAAGCGGAGGCTGCGTGTGACAGGAAGATCAAGACGTAAGGAAATAGAATTGTGGGGGAAGGGGGGTCTTGCCGAATCATTAGGATTGCCCATTTTGTTTGGTTTCTTTACACATAAAAAACTTTTCAACTCAAAGGCATTTACGGCAGTATTACAATGACCCATCTATCGTTATCAGGGAATACAATCTGTTTGACAGGGATTACTGGGGGACTGCTAAAGACTAGCGTGTTTCAAGCTAGGGCTCGGGAATGAAAGTCTAAGAGTGTAGAGGTAAATCTAATTTCGAACATTATTGTACGCTAGTTTTAAAAATAAAAATACAACATTTACTTCGCTGAGTACTTGAAATTGGAGTGCTGAAATGGAGTGCTGAAAGGAGAGGACGCGGGAGATACATTCATCCGCGGACCCGCATTACCATGGATCATTAGGTTTTGGCTTCGGGCTAAGCTCGAGACCAGAAATATTATCAAGAATTATTCTTGATCTGAGAGTACCTAATGCCAAAAACTGTGATTATCACAAGACGCAGGACATTAAGCTAATCTCCATTCAATCGATTCCAGAGCATGGACAATGACATATTCTGTGCCGAATATCCCCGAAAACGCAGCGCCACGAAGTTCATCCAAGTAATCTGCCAATAATATATACGATGGGCACCTCGTGTATGCGTGAATACAAGCAGTAGTAGTAGCAGTAGTAGTAGTAGTATTCATTTACACTGTCGTCTCGCCGAAGCGGTAATCTCGGATACAGGCGCGCTCGAAAAAAGTTTAATCCTTTTCCTCTCTTCTCTTCCTTCTCAAACTCTATCGTGAGAAATGCTAGTCTACCTTTAAATGTTCCTTTCCTCTGACATAGCAAATTAATTCATCTTAATGGCGTACCTCTTTGCACATTTCATATTGCACACCCAAAGCAAGCGAACCCTATCCTGAACGAGGACCCAGAATCTCGGAATCGTTAAAGTTATTTTACCCCGGATTGCGCACTCCCTTACATATCCTTAACAGCCAAACCGATATAAAGCTGAAGAAATGTATCCCTAAATAGATCGCTGCCAGGTCATGCCACAGTACATTTACCACTTAAACTTCTCTTACATTAAGGAAGAAGAAGAATCCCTATCTTTTGACTCTTTCCTTCCTTAAGAATTAGTTTTGCAATCAATATGATACATATTGCCTTGGACTTCAAATCTATATCAGATTGTTGTGACATGAGGCTGGTGTAGATCAGGAATCAAGCCGAACCATCAGAATTAATCCCGAGATATGTATACGAAGAACCAAGTTGATTGAAATTCAACGTGATCTTCTCGTTGTATATATAGCCTCGTGTTTCTCCTTGAGTAAAATAGACAATTTTAATCTTCCTTTGAACTACAACACAAATCAGTACTGTTTTACATTCAGTTCAGATCTCCTTCACTATCTTCTTACCTGGTCCTTTCACTCCTTACGCCTTATTCTATTGTATTATTATAAAAGTCTAAAAAAGATAGAAAAAGATGGATTTAAAAAATTGTTTCTACTCCCTTTAATCCTAGTATTTCTTTATTATAATATAATTATCTTCATACAACTATAAAGAATATACCCTAGATATTTAATATAATACGTTATTTTTATTATTAGGGGCAAAGAGGGTGGAGAAAGCTATTAAATTCAGGATAATCTAGTTAAACTTCCCTAACTTCTTATAGAGGCGTGACAACGTGAAGGGTAATTAAAAGTTAATAAAATAAGCTTACTTCTCATATAGGTAGCGACCTAGAATTCTATTATGATTCAAAAAGCCCTCGAGTTTACATATATAGGCCAATATACACTATCTATCGCCGGTCATTCTCCATTTTCCAACGCTGAATCGTCCTTAGGGGAGCTTTTCTCCATCCTGAATTCAATAGTGAAGACGCTAGGTCTTCCGCTTCCTTCTTCTATCAATGGACCCCTTTCCTTTCTTGCTACCATTCAAGCCTATATCATTATTTCGAACCATTTAAAGTTTGATTCAAAGGTAGTTAACAAATAATACTAATACACAAGTCTTACTCATAAAAGAACGCAGCGAAATAATCTCCCAATCTACTAGGATAGACTCCGCTGGGTGCTGGAGCTTCAATCTCGTTCAATTGAGAGGTAATTATGGGGTGAGCTGGCTGGTCAGCACTCGGTATGACCTCGGTCCAAATGGCGAAATTTCGTCGCGGCGAACGCTTCTAGATACTGCCTGCCTATGCTCAAGATGACATCGTTCTGTCCCGTAGTTTCAAAGGTTCAACTGGTGCCGCATTCTTCGAATCGATTATCTAGCAGCTTCCACAGCACTGTGGGAGATGGCAGGAGCCAAAATTGGTGCTTGTTATGGATAACGCATCTTTCCATCATTCACACGGGACCAAGACCTTACGCGCTGACGCGGGAGTCGAATTACTGCACCTACCGCCATATTCGCCGGATTTCAACCCCATCGAGGAATTTTTGCCAAGCTGAAGACCTATATCAAGAAAGCTTGGTCAGCATACGCAGAGGTTCATGCCCCCAAGAGTTAATGCCTTCCATTGGGCGGTGCGTATATGAAGTTGATGCAAAACAGGACAGTGCCAAAGGCCATCTCCGACATTCAGGCATAACAATAGGGAAGATATGATTGACTGCCGTACTTAAGAGCGTCTTGTCTGCGCAATACCCGGTTCAGGTTTTTAACGTTGTGCCAGTTGAGCTAGATCGTGTTTGTGGCTATTCAATTAGCAATACTTTGTATTGGGTGGAAGACCCTGTCTCTTGAACTCTTGTCGCCGTTCTGATGGTTAATCTGCTAGTTACTGTAGACGTTGGGTAAGGGAAGCTAAAACAAACCGATCAGAAGACGACTACTTGAAAGCGCGTAGCAAATCACGCAGGCAATAAGAGAAATGGAACAGTGAATCAGGATGGCAAATGGAGCAGCTGCATTCAACAAGCGAAGAGTAGGAGAGGGCAGGGCCAGCGAAAGAGTGTAAGCAGAGCCACTACTAAGCCCAAGATAGCAATATTGCAAACAGCAATCAGGATAGCGCGTGGAGAGAAGTGACAGCGAATGGGAGGAGGATCGAAAAGTCCTGGCAAATGAAGCAACAGAGTTTGGCTACGTAATAGCAACATCAAAATCAAATGGGGGCGCGTGCTGATGCACGATGTAGGCCCTGAAACGACGTGGCACGAGCTAGTCCTGAAAAGGAAGTTGGCTGCATGAAAGGAGGGGCATCATGTCAGAATCTGTAAGAGCATGAACATGCGACCTCACTGCCCCTCCTATCTGCGCGCCTAACTGCGATGACTCGAACAACAAGTGACACTTTGGATAGCAAGCTGTCCGCACTATGGCGCTCTGCGTGTGACGACTATGCTCAAGAAACGGGAATTGCCCTTACCGATTGCGATTTCCCTAAAATCAGCGGTCCCGAGGATCTGTCCCGTCAATTAGATGCAGAAAAGGACCATTTTGAAGACTTCCGGACGAAGAAACGTCCACTCTTCCATGCTATGCAGATGGTCCTGGTGCCCTTTGAGAACTGGGGCGATCTGATTGCGGGTACAGCCGCCGCTGCTTTTCCACCAGCTGGTTCCATCATGGGCGCCATGTTGCTCCTGATTCGAGGTGCTCGCAGGGTCAGTGAATCTTTCGACATGCTTACGGACTTGTTTCACAAACTTGGCCATTTTGCTCTCCGTCTGGACTCGTACAGGGATGTTCCTCTCAGCGAAGGAATGAAGACCATCATTGTCAAGGTTCTGGTTAATTTCCTTCGTGTCTGTGCGGTGTCGCAGAAACTACTGAGTCGGGGGTCACTCAGAGCAAGACTTACAAAATGGACCAAGAATGTCCTGGTTGAGGATACGTCGGTTAGCTCGCTCCTGGGCGAGCTAGAAGAGTTGACGAGCCAGGAACACAAGATGGTCTCCGCTCATGGGCTCGATCTCACTCATCAGGCGCTCAGAAATACAGTAGAATTACTCGAACGAGACGACATCAGAAATGACCGTGAAAGACTTGATAGAGTGCGGAAGGCATTAGATCCCGTCTCTGCATCCGGCCGCATTTTCTCCACGATCAACGAGAACCGCGTACCTGGATCGGGCAGCTGGATAGAAGATAGGATCCAGTCCTGGTGGCATGGGCCCGAGCGTCTCCTTTGGATTCACGGCAGCCCAGGTGTGGGCAAGTCCTATCTAGCGTCAAAAATCATCAGCGATATCACGACGGCAGAACCATCCATCCCGCCTGCACCTATTGTAGCCTCTTTCTTCTTCAAGAGCAACGATGTTGATCTGCGCTCCTTTAACAAAGCCCTGCGGACGCTGGCATGGCAAGCCGTTGTCCAGCGACCGGGCTTTGCGGCGTATGCCGAGGAGTTTTGTCTGAAAGAAGACCCGGCCAACAGCCACGTTGTCTGGAGGAAACTGCTGCTCGACTACTTCATCGCGTCTCCACCGGATGCCAGCATCTGCTTTATCATTGACGGTATCGATGAGGCCGACCCAGAGGAACAAGAGATTTTTTTCAGCCTTCTGGAGAGGACGTACGCGACAGAGGACCAGATGGGCACCCCATCAATCCGAGTCGTGCTTTTGAGCAGGGACTCGGTGCGCGGCATTCTCGACCACCATTGCCTTGGGTGGATTCCCGAAATCGAAATAACCAATAACCAGAACAAGGACGACCTTTCTGGATATGTCTCTCAGAAGCTGCAGAAGACAAAGTTGTTTCGCGGTTCTCCTGACTTTCAAGCCGAGGTCGTCCGGGATATATGTGGGCAAGCAGAAGGCCTTTGGGAATGGGCCAACCTTGTCATCAAATCGGTTCTGCGCTGTCGGACCAAGGAGCAGATTCGGAAGGTAATCCGGACGATGCCCCGAGGGATTAGCGCAATGCTGCATGCGGAGCTGGAGCGCCTGGCTAGAGAGTTGTCGGCCTCGGATACGGTGGCGAATGGATCGCCCGACGAGCTGTTCGATGAGGAAGCAACGGGGACACAGATTCAACAGCTTGACATTTTACTTTCATTTGTGACGAAGGCTCAGAAACCGCTGACGGTGGAGCAACTCGACCTTATCTTGGAGGTCATCCTTGAAGAGGAAGTCCTGAATCTTGAGGACGACCTTCGCACGGTATACGCATCCTTGTTTTCGGTCCGGCCCACTGGGGATGATGAAGAAGAAGAAGACAAAGACGCGGTCATTGTAACTCTGCGTCATAGTTCTTTTTATGAATTCTTCAGCAAACCTTTGGAGGCTTGCCCCATCCAGGTCGACCCCGACCGAGCTGAGACGTCCGTTGTATTTGTCTTACTCTACGCTCTCCATAGGAACATCGCACCCGGATCAAAAAGGTGGTTAAGACCAGTCAATAGGTATGCTCAGAAATTCCTACCGCTGCATCTGTCGCGTGCGAATCCAGAGAAAGCAGCAAATCGAAGAGAAGATATAGCCGCTCTGCTTGCCGCTCTCTTCACCGAGGAGCCAGTGTTCAAGCCCCAGCACTGGCTCATTGAAAATTGCCGCGTGAGTCGCCTTTCTGAATACCTCTTTTACCCGTCGGCCCACCCAACAGAGATCGCTCGTTATTGGTGGAATACTCGAGATCGTGATACGGCGAGCAAGAGGGCAGAGTTGGTACTGAATTGGATCTCCTCGGATGCGAAAAAGCTCCTGCAGGATTGTGCTCGGACTTCGACGGTGGCAAGCGATGGCTGTCCTTTCACGGTGCTTTTTTCTCGTTTGGCAGAGTATTTCTCCCGACTTTGGCTGGTTCCAAAAGATATCAGAGAGGAGGATGGATTACCAGGTGTCCTCTCCTCCATGCTATTTGTGTACTCTCAAATGGCAGCCACTTGGCCAACCCCGGACGGAAAGCTGAAGGTATTAGTGCCCGGTCTGGAGCCTCGCAAGATCCTGCACACCGCCGAGATACAGCATCTCGAGAAGACGCCCATATGGCATGCCCGACTCGCCCAGGCAATCCTCCTGAATCATAACTATGCGGCAGCCATCGAACAATTCCAGATCGCTCTCAGTGAACATCATAGGGAACCTTCCTTAAGCAAACAAGCGCTCTCTGTGATCCACAGAGACATGGCTCGTGCATGTGCCAAGGTCGGAAGGTACAGGGAGGCAATAGAACACTCTGACCTGGCCGAGCTGCTGTACGACGACTCCTGGGACCGTGGCTGGCAGGATCCTATGGGCAAACTGCTGAATACTGCGCAATTGGAGCACGTTGCGAAAATGACCGACAAAGCTGTTGCCACCGCAAACGAGGCCTGGGATGCATTCGTGGCACAAAAGGATGATTACCGAGACAGGGATACGCTGCATTCTTTCTTTTGGCTCTTTCTGCAGCTGCACCAGACACATCGTGTTCAAGATGTGTTCGATTTTGCCGTCTCACTTAGATGGACCGAAAAAGATGATTTGGTCGAGTTCCTCACTTCGGCGATCATTTGGGCGCCCCGGCTAATATATCGGGTCCTTCACTATGCGCTGATGCGGGATGATGGGAAGCATATTGATCTTATTGCCTTGATTCCGGGCAGAGTCGCCGCCTCAAGGGAGACTCAAACCGATAATCTGGCGGCAGCGAAATACCTGCTCGCATCAGTTATGTTCGAACACGGCCTGATCAGTGCAGGAATTCAAGCTTGGTACGAGGTTGTCTCCCTCGACAACCCTGATGGCTGGAATATCGAGCCGGCTCAGACGTGGTCAAGGAGCCGCTTAGCAACGGTGTGTCTTTACCATCCAGAAGCTCCATTCTGCGCAAAGTCCCCTTTGAGATTGGACGAAAAGTCTAAATCGGGTGATATCTGCTTGGTCATCTCGAGTTGGCTGCGGGACCATGAAGATATCACAAACGCTAGAGAAGCTCTTCGCGGTCGTGTGAAGAGTAGTATCGAGCTGTTATCGGACGATGGACCTTCCAACGATGATGGGGCAATTATGATCCTCTTTAGTACATTTCTGGTGGCTGCGGACAGCTACGACGATCTGAACGGGGCCTTGTATTTGCTCAAGGTCTGGCATAGAGACTGTCTGCGGCAAGCGAAGCGGCATCTTCCGGATGACGGAACTGAAGGACCGGACGATGACGATTTTCCATTCTCAATCGACCAACTCGCCGAGTGTTCAAACTGCAAGCGTGAGATGAACTCAATATGTCATTGGTACTTCTGTCGTTCTTGCCCTTTGACGGCCATTTGTCGACGGTGCTACCACGGTATCCCGTCCACGGCATCCCATATTAGGGGCATCTGCGATCCGCGGCACAGTTTTTATTATACCGGCCCTCCCCTTCAGCCCTCTGAATGTGTGCCGGAGGGAATGATGGTGCTTGAAAGTTCTGATGGCAATAGGCAGACGATTTGGATTGAAGAATGGAAGAATAAGCTTTCAGAAAAGTGGGGGACGGAAGACTTTGCCTTTGAGGGTGGACTGTCGGCCTGGTGTATGCGAGTATTGCCAGAGCCCCAGAGATCTCGGTGGGCAACATTTTTCAGGTAACGTGTTGGGGGATAAGCTGGAACCAGGGGCCTAATTATTATTTGGATAATCAGTATGTTACCTATTAGACTTTACATACTGGCAGCACGCGTACTGGTCGAGGATCGGATGATCTAATAGTATAAATAATATTACAAAGATATATTGTTAGATCAGGGGTGCTGCCCCAGAGGTGAAATGGATGAGAGTGGTAATGCGACAGTACTACAATGGTACAGCAGTAGTAGTAGTAGTAGTAGTAGTAGTAGTAGTAGTAGTAGTAGTAGTAGATTTCATTTACACTGACCCCTCGCAAAGCGATATGCAGTATACGACAACTATATATCTGAGTATGTACATTTAGAATGATCCACTTCCTGACAGGAA